>MU187437.1:0-21509 GCA_016904865.1 Pissodes strobi | reverse complement strand
TTTGAAGTGATTTACTGATTAATCTTTATTTTCTGTTAATATTTCACCAAATGAGCTATAGATTGTTGAAAGATTGAAAATGGTTGATCTTTATTTCAAGAATGATAAATCTTCAGAGTGTTGGGAGAGTACCACCTTTAGCAACTGTAGTTAATAAGATGAAGCCAAGAAACAGCACCTTTAGTACTAAAGAAAACGAGAAAGTAAATTACCGAAGAAAGGGAAGTTTTATTTGTGACATTGACAAACAAACTCTCTGTCAAGTAAAAATTTAAGCGACCAAAAATGACTTACCTCTGCCTCATTATTCGAGATGTAGAAGAACTCTTAATCAGTCTGTGACTATTTTGTCAGCCCTCGAGCGCAAAATTCATCTTCAATAATTAGTAAATCCAATCTCTTATAATGTAAAAACCTATATTTATTACGATAATTAAATGTGAAATAAGGTATCGGAACGATTTACTAAAAATCATAAAAAAGTAAAAATGTACGTATTTCATGCTTGAATATACTAAAATAAATGCACATTTTTACTGGTGTGAGGACTTAAAAAAAATTCAGACAAGATTGTTTTCAAAATATATAGAGAGCACGAATATTGGTTGTAGACGTGCCGTACAAAAATTCGATTTAAGAAGGTTGTCGTTGATCTTGATTATTCTTGAAGGTAAATAGCAAGGTAGGTAGTTATTTTTGTAGTTGGCCTTACATTCACAAATATTCCAAAATAAAATATGCATTTGCATAAATTAATGTGCAATATAGTTTGTAGTACGACTTTTAAACATCCTGTCTTTTGCTTAACAATTGCGCATTATTTAAACATTCTTAACTTCAAAAAACATTTTGAAATATGATGCTAGTTTCAGCTTTCAGTATTCCTTCTAAAGTAGGAAACTTTTGAGCAAAGATTAGTGCCAGGTTTCAGAATATGTTTTAATAAAGAATAAAAAACCAGAACAGAATGAACAAATACAATATTTTTGACAATATTGACAGCACTGAAAATTATTTCTAGAAGATGACCAAAATTGCTTGTAGGTTACAATCAAATTAAAACCAGATGCATTTTGACGTAATGCAAAGCAAATTGCGTCAAAACGGATCATATCCGTCGTTATGTGCATGCTATATTTCGTTTCGTAAAAAGAATATTGCGCAAATGGAAAACCCGTTTTAAACCGATATCTAAATATGTAAAATGAAGCGAACTCTATGTTCTTTTTTTCTTAAAATTTAGGTAAACAGTGTAATTAATTAATATTCAGTTTTAAGTAAAACGAAAGAAATTCTGCATCCTTTTGTGTTCAGCTTATTTTATTATATATGCACAGAAAGAAATCCGGAATAAAAAAAATAGGTACCTATTTAATCTAATATAAGTTACATATTCCGTGGTTTGTTCTTGGCTATAGAAAAACAGAGAGTTCATACCAAAAACGAGAGAGGTGCACAAAAGCGAATGTAATTATTCATTTGCACAAAAATAACTCCGAAAGCTACAAGATTCCAACCGAAGACCATTTAAATATCATAGCCTAACCATAGTTGAGCCGCAGCCAGAAGAACGTGACCAATTGTTAGCCAGTGTCTAAAGTATAGTTGCACTTAGTTTAGTGTCGCGTCGCCGGTTAATAAGTAAGAAATTAATACATAGAAGAATTTCAGAGAAAAGTCATTTACAATTGACAGATCAATGAAAACAAGCATATCAGACATAAAAACATACATTATAATAGAACGGCACATGGAGCAAATCACATAAGCAATGGAATATTATGGTATTGAAGCAAAGAACTTGAGAAAAATTATTTGAAACAGAAAAATATTACTAACCCAAACTAAAATGGAAAGGAAGAGCGGGTAAATCTAAACTAACACAAAATAGGATGGAATAATAGTATTAAATAGCGAGATAAAATTTATCTCTCTTTTTAGTTAGGAAAAACTGACAGATATTCAGAACAAACAGTTCAATAGCAAACATTATTTATATTATAAGTCAAAAAGCATTGGTTTATAATAAAACTGAATTATATCTGAAACTCAACATGTATACATTCTCAAGAGCCTATAGTCGGTGCAATAGGAAAAGCATAATAACGGATGTTAGTACCAAAAGAACACGATATTTTAAAGAAGGCCTCAATACCTCCATAATTACAGAAATAAAGAACGAAACTTATTCTCTTCAATGATATTGGACTTAAGGATAATATCAAAAGCATAAAATCAATGAATATATAAGAGCAATACGTACTTCCAAATAATATGCTACGCTTATCACGCAGTACTGATTGCTGGAAGTGAAAACAATCTCAGTTTACAGCACATATATCTGGTGTAACAAAAATCTTGAGTCAAATCAATATACAGAGATGGAGATATTCGATGTTTTTAAAAGCCCTAGCAAGATGCAAACTGAAATTAGTGCCTAAAATATCAAAGCTGGTGATGAAATGGTGATGAAATTTAACTACCCTATTCTAATTTAACCAGCAAAGGAAAAAGAAAAGAGACGACTATCTGGATGACTTCCGAATAATATGATGCGCTTATCACGCGATACTGATTGGTGGAAGTGAAGTCAATCTTAGATTACAGGACAATTTAACATCGTAGCAAAAATCCTGAATAAAATTAATATACAGGAAAAGAGATATTCGATGTTTGTAAAAGCCCCAGCAAGATGCAAACTGAAATTAGTGCGTAAAATATTTAAACTGGAAAAGAGGCGACTATCTGGATGACTTTCAAATAATATCTTGCGCTTATCACGCGGTACTGATTGCTGGAAGTGAAGACAATCTCGGACTACAGCCAATATTTAACATCGTAGCAAAAATCCTGAATCAAATCAATATTCAGAAAAGGAGATATTCGATGTTTGTAAAAGTCCCAGCAAGATGCAAATTGAAATTAGTGCGTGAAATAGTAAAACTGGTTATGTAATTTAACTAACTTGTTCTACTTTAACCAGCAACAGAAGCAGAATAGAGACACCTATCTGGATGACTTCCAAATAATATGCTGCGTCTATCACACGGTACCTACTGATTGCTGCAAGTGAAGACAATCTCAGACTACAACCAATATTTAACATCGTAGCAAAAATCCTGAATCACATCAATACACAGAAAAGGAGATATTCCATGCTTTTAAAAGCTCAAGCAAGATGCAAGCTGATATTAGTGCGTAAAATATTAAAGCTGGGGGATGGAATTTAACTATCTTGTTCTACTTTAACCAGCAACAGAAGCAGAGAAGAGACTATCTGGATGACTAAAATAATCTAGTATTGAAGAATAGATATATAACATAACATATGACTGCAGACAATAAAGTAAGACCCTAAAAAGTCATTGTAAGCATTGTAATTATATAGAGTACGGAAATTGGAAACTAAGACAATTAAACCAGAAGAGCACTCGATGGTATATTGGGAGCTTCAAGAGGTCGAATCAGTAAAAAAACAATCCTAGAGCAACATAAGATACAAGAAAAAAAAACAGGTATCGTTGGAAGTAACAAATATTAAAGAGTAAGTGGAACATTGAAAGATGCACGGCCATGCATGCTGGGCATCTATTTATACCAGAATAGCGAAAATGGCTTATTCAACAAAACAGGTTAAATCCTCATCATCATATATTTCTCTTTTTAACATTACATTAAATAAGTCACATCCCTAGCTTAAGTATGCACATTTCTACTCTAAAAACTGCTGTTTAGCCGGGCGATGTTACTTCAGCGCCAGTGGCCAGCAGCTAGCTGCACCCGTATGGGGGTTGTATGCCCATAAGGGGTTGATCTTAACCTAACTTAACTACTAGGAGGTGTGATTCTGCTAGATGTACTGAACTTTATATGGGAAGCCCCTTCAAAGTCCTCGCGAGTAGGATTAGCAAAAAGCTTATTGTTATGAGTGCATGCTGAAAGAGTTGTTGGTACCCGTAATTACTGCAGGGAAAACTAAACAAAAACCCTGCTTAGATGCTCTCATGGAGCAGGACGTCATAAGGTAAAAGGGACATTTACACTATACAACATAGATTCTTAAAACAAAAGGTATACTAAGGTAAACGATAGAGAATCATCACTGTGATTCTGTTTAAGTAAGCTGTAATGGCAATTAGAGTACGCCGGGCGAGCCGCGCGGTACCAGCTGCGGAGACACGGATGCTTCGGTGGCTAGAAATCATGTGCGTTGAGTTTGTATGGTTTGCTCTTTTATAGGCGGACCAGGTCCCTTAACAGGCCCCGCCCACCGTATCCAAACCCAGTGATTGGTTAGGCCGCAAGCAGAACGTACATGTTACCTGAAAGGTCATTCAGGTAGCAGAAACGTTCTCCTGATATATGAGATTAATGAAAATTAAGTATTAAAAAGGCTGTTTATGAGAGTATTTTAGAAAGTTGAGATTTAAATTACTGTTCATTAGGGAAGATGAATTATGGGGGCATAAGTTGCTTGTAATATAGCGAAATTGAGCAATAGATGGTGCCATACGTGGTTGGGTTTTCCTGGTTGTACCGGGAATTGGCTAAATTCGCTGTCAGCGGCGATCCCGCCACCTGTTTCTCGAAGAATCTGCATGCGAGGCCATCGATGTACTCCTCGATGTATTCCATCTTTGCCCACGCATGCAGATCTTCAATCCTGACTCGATCGAGTCCAGTGACAGAAAACGCGCCCCTTAGGTAGTTATTCTGTAATACCTGTATCTTTTTCCTGTGGGTTTTAGCGACAGAACACCATATTGGGGCACCGTATAAGAGAGCTGGTCTTATAATGGCCCGGTATAGGGTGAGCTTATTTGCCGGACTGAGAAAAGATCGAGCAGTGACCAGGGAGTTGAGTCCCTTTTTAATTCCAGCGTTTTTTGCTACTATGGCACTAACATGTTTGCTGAAGTTGAGCTTGTCATCGAATATGATGCCCAGATATTTAACTCTACTCTTAGGGAGTATTTCGGTGTTGCCAATAGTTAAGGGGGTGATATTAATGTCCTTACGCTTCCTGGTAACCCGGATTAGCTCCGTTTTGGCAGCGTTGAGCGTTATTTTCCAGCGTTCATAGTAAGGGGTGAGGATGCTCATGTGCTCCTGTAAGTGTGATTTTGCCACCTCAGCTTGGGGATGTTGGGAATAAATCGCCGTATCATCAGCGAAGAGGGCTTTACGGGTATTAGGATGTGACGGGATATCTGCTATAAAAAGATTGAATAATAGCGGCGATAATACAGTACCCTGCGGCACTCCTGCAAGTAGCAGTCTGCTGGCGGAGGTTTTGTGGCCAATTCGGGTAGCGAAGGAGCGTCCGGCAAGATATGACGCGATGAGCGCTGTCCAGTACAATGGCATACTGTAAGTCGCCAGTAGTTTGAACAGCAGCCCATCGTGCCACCCCCTGTCGAACGCTTTTTCTATATCTAATAGCAGTAGGGCGGTGGTTAGTCTGCTATTGAAACCCTCATAAATATCGGATGCGATCTTCGCGGCCAGCATGACAGTGCCATGCCGGCCCCGAAAACCAAATTGCTCCTGAGGGAGAATGCGAAGTTTTGCAACTTCTTTGTTGACCCTTGGCAAGATTAGCCTTTCAGCCACCTTACCGAGGGTGTTAAGGAGTGAGATTGGTCGGTAAGACGCCGGGAGAGACGGGTCTTTCCCCGGTTTCGGGAAGTGTATTATGCACGCTATCTTCCAGGATTGAGGGAAATGTTGCAGCTGGATAACCGCATTAACTATATGCATATACTGGATGATGGTTTTTCTAGGTAAATTTTTTAGGACTGTATTCGGAATGTTGTCCGGACCGGGCGCTTTGTTTCTAGGAAGACGACAAAGGGCTTTGCGAATTTCCGCCGGAGTGACTCTCAGCTTATCTAGCACTGAAGGAGGGATAGGATATTTAAACTGTCGGAATGCATTGGCAGTTTGGGTGCAGCGTTCCTGCTCGGGCAGGGTGTCAGGCGCAGCTCTATAGACTCCTTCCAGGTAGTCCGCGAAGGCCTCCGCTTTTCCCTGATCATCGGCGATTTCCACGCCGCGATGGTTTATTTCAGGAATTCGCGTTGGGCCTCCGCGGACTCGCCTGGAAAGCTTCCAGAGCGAGCCATCATCCTTGCTTATGGTGTTTATATAGTTCATCCATGTTTGATTGCGATGTTCGCGGATTTTCATCCTTATCTCCTCGGTCAGCGCACTGATGCGAGCGGATCCCATTTGTGTCCGATTCCTCTGCCATCTTCGTCGAAATCGGTTTCTAAAGGTTATGAGATTAAGGATATGTTCAGGAAGGGATTCGGTGCTAGGGCGAATGGCCACCCTAGTACATAAAGCATCGCGGATGCGCTGGATATTTGACGTGAGAGTTTCTACCTCGTTTTCTAACTCCTGGACGGTAGCTAGTTGTTCGGGGACAACAGTAATCTCATTTAGCTGTTCTCGGAACACCCTCCAATCAACCCCCCTATACGAAACGACGGTGTCGTTTGTCACAGGGACCCTGCAGTATAGGCTGATCTTGATCGGAAGATGATCCGAATTTAGAGCATTCAGCTCTCGCAGTTGAGATGTCCTTATTGTTCCCCGAGTAATAGCAATGTCCAGGAACGAGGGATTGCGGACAAATGTAGGATTTGGCGTTCTATGATAGGACATTTCCAAGTTGTTGTCGATCACTTCCTTAAACAGCCTGCCCCGGCCGTTTGTCGTGCCACCCCATTCGGCGTGGGAAGCGTTAAAGTCGCCTATTAGCAAGGAAGAACGATTTATCGGAAGTAACGCTAGAAGGTCAGGTGTCGTGATGCGGGGACCCGGGGGCGCGTAGCCGCCGCAAATACGAAGGCCGCTCACCGTCTCGATGCAGACGTGTTCTATGGCAGTTCGAATGTTGCGTATTCGTTTATATTGGAGCGACCTATGTACGAGGCAGGCCAAGCCTCCCCCGCGCCGTTCCGGCCTATCAAATCGTTCGATGTTATATCCCCGTATCTTCAGTACGAAGTCGGGAGACAATTTCGTTTCGACAAGAAAAACAACTTGGAAATTGGATGTATACAAAAAGTTACGAAACTCGCCCAGTTTTTGTCTAATACCATTACAGTTCCAGCATGCAATATGCAACATTTACACATTAAATTTAGCATACTCATGGGTGAAAAAGCGCAGAGAAGCTTGAATTATCTCGGCCTTATCACCCCTGCATGCTTCAAGCATGTTAGAGTATCTTTCTAGAGCTAAATATAATTGATCTAAGTTTACCATGCTGTTGATTTTCGCAACAACACTGTTTAGATCAGACATAATGTTAGAAATATTCGTGTTATTAGGATTATTATTTACATTATTGGCGCTAGCAGAACCACTAACCTTTTGTACATTTATGTTCGCGTCAGACGCCTGATTTCCGCTTGATTGGGGTTGTTGGCTGCCTCGGATTGCGGGAAACTGCCTATTGTAGTCGCTTCTGCGTTGGCCATTGCTTAGGCCTTGGCCACTTTGGCCGTCTGCAACTCCTGTAGCGTTTGGATCCCTCCATGCTGGATTCGCGGGAGGCGGTGCAGGGCGGTAAACTTGTTTGGTTTGCTTAGGTTTAGAAGCTGTCTGAATTATGTTTAGCTTGTATTCGAAGACAGGACAAGCTTCGTCGATAGATCGGTGGGGTCCTTTGCAGTTGACACATTTTACTATGTTCGAATTGCATGCCGTAATTTCGTGTTCCCCTGCACACTTACTGCAAGCAACGCTACGGTTACAGTAAGTTCTAGCATGCCCGAATTGTTGACATTTCTTACATTGTAAGACGGGCTTGCTAGATCGCCGAATTTCCCAGTTAATTCGCACGGCCATTAGAGTTTTAACTTCCTGGTTTAGACGTCTTACATTGAAGTTTGTGCCTAAGATGACTAGGAACATAGGTACGCGCGTTTTACGCATTTCATACACATATTTCGGCGTGATATTGTACTCATCTGTGAGCGCCTCTGCGATTTCATTAGGCTTAATATCCCCATCGAGGCCTCGGAGTACAAAAGCTCTAGTCTTCTCTTGAGACTCCGCATACGTGTGATACTCTGTTTTCTCATGGTCTAGTGTTCGCTTAAGAGTATGCAAATCGTGGATGTTGTCGCAATATACAATGACAGAGTTCTTTGTATATTTCAGTTGATACTTTTTAATTCGCATCTCTTTTAGATCATCCCTCAGTTGACGGTGGTCAGAGGGTCTTCCTTTTATAACTACCGGCGGTGGTGTCGGTGTTTTGGCTTTTGCAGGCGTCTTTTTGTTGGCCGCTGCTTTTTGTTTCACCCCGGTTGAGGCGGTGGTAGAGGCGACGCTAGCGGTGTCGTCTTCAGTATCCAGGTCCTCTAGGGGCTGGAATTGATTTTTGGTGCCGACAGGGGGTTGTCCCATGTCGGGCGTCACCAATTTGAAATTTCTCTTAAAAGGAATTTGTTTAAATGGGGCCCTATAGGGCTCTATGTCTCTGCTCGTTATTAGGGTATCAGGAGTACAAGGAGGTGGCGGCATAAGCACATTATCGCCTTTCTGGCTTGTAGTCGCTGTTGCTAACGACTCGGTTTGTATTGTAGTTTTTTGGTCTATTGTAGTTTTTGTAGCCGTGACCTTTGTGACCTTGAGCTTTTTAGATGACTCTTCTCCTTGAAGGCTAGTTGGACTTGCCTTCTTCTTTCCGGTGTCTATTCTGGCTGCCGTGTTGTATTTTATTCTTGTAGGGTGTGAATCACGCATATGCTGGCGGATTTTAGACATAACACGATATAATTCGCTTTGCGGTAGCTCGGAAGAGTTGTTAAGTTTCTCTTTGTCGAGACGACATTGCACGCATATTTCAGCGTAGCTATTGCAGCGGGACTTTGTCTTTTTCATTGTGAGCTCCGAATAGCGTCGCTCAGGGTTGGATTCCATCGACACGTTGGACATACAATCCTCATCTTCGGTATAATCGCCCATGATTGGGGCAAAAGCCGGGGTTCCGTCCCCGGAGACTAGAAAATTACAACAATTAAGTGCTATGCGGCCTTTACTGGTTACACGTAGTGTAAAAAGCAAGCCTAATACTATGTAAAAAGATCGGGAGATCGTGAGCGAAAGTTTTTGCAGAACGTAAATAAATAAACAAATATTTATTCGGCAATTTTTTGTCGCGATAAACGATTTAAATTCTCGCTTGGCTCGATTGCACAGGGAACCAACTGACCTGTTCTTCGATCGACGCACGATCGAAGAATCCTGGTTAAATCCTATTAAAAGGCAAGCGGAGAAGAGAAGGGTTTTAATGGTTGAAATAAAATTTGAATTTTCGAAAGTGTACTGCCAGAGCTATATGTCTGAAGAAGGAGGATGAAAAGAGGTTCTTGAAATTGCGGGGCAATATGAGAATAAGGTATAACGTCTTCAGGTATTGAAATTGATGATATTTCCAATGAGTAGTTTAATAGGGGCAATGTATATTTTATAATTAGATGGTGTTCATGAATTTAAATGAAAAATAAAAATATTAAGATAATGCAATATAGCACTAAAAATAAGTAAGCAACTTTAACTTTGCAATAAGGAGGCGCAAAAAAGAGAAAAATAATAACGAATTGTGTTTAATTTCTTCTACTACTAAAATAATATAACAAGTTTACAGTTTTGCAGATAACAGTACCCTTGCCTTCCAATTTTGATCAGAAAAACCTTTACTAGCGACTGAGACTTATCACCGCAGACAGAAGCAAATTACAACAATTAATCAAGATCTGGAGAAAGTTCGAATATGGGTCGACAGAAATTTGGTCCAGGTCAATGCAGCAAAAACCCAAGCACCCACGTTTACCATGGCAGGTTTTCCATTTCTTTATCCTCGTCAATCAAACTACTGGCTGTGTCGGTCAACAGCAATATGTGCTGACATGACCACGTTGTTGACATCGCCAATGGGCGCTTGTTTAAAATAAATATTCTTCGAAGTATTTCCCTTAGTCCATCCGTATTGAAAATGGTAAATATCAATTTCAGTTTGTGAGACAAGATCTCAACATATTTTTGTGGGAAAAAATCCAATATAAAGCAGAAGTGGATGAAAACATATATATTTTATAGTTCCATAAATCTAATAGGCAATGTTCCCTTCCAAATTAGTACTCTAGATACGGAAAATAGGGATAACATTTTCAAGATTTATTCGATGCTAACGCAATGTAATGTTTAATTTTTCATCCTGATAAAACTAAATTTAATACTGTTCATTTGGCAATAAAATCATTTTCTAATACATTATTAAGGAATTATTTATCACAGCAACATATCGCGTATTGTTAGAAACATTGTCAATCATTTGTTTAACAACGCGTGTGAAGTAAAATAACAGCTTGTTAAAAAAGCTTTTGGGAAATATAGGAAATTATCGAGGAACTACGAGAATGCACAGATAGGAAATATAGGGATATACAGAGGAAGTATCAGGATATACGTGGAAAACGTAAAGTGTATGGGGAAGTATTTGGAGGTATATGGAATTATAGGGAAATATCTGTTCTAAGAGGAAGTTGGAGTACAGAATTTTTGGGCAGTGGTTTACCCCCCCAATTTTAATAGTAGCTGTTTAACAGGAGCTTTTAAATATTGTAAATAGTACGTTTTTCGGTGTAGCTGATGTTTATATATTAGACATGCTTTCCTAAAGTAGCTTGCCTAGCTCTAGTTCTCCAGCTGTATATGAAAACTGTGGTATTTCTAAGTGGTTTTAGGCAAGCGACAATTTGAAATAAATAATGTATGTATATTTTTGGGTGTATCATAACATGTTATCATAGGTTCTAGACGCAGCGTAACCGAAATAAGTAATATATATGGGCTCAAAGTATCTTCCAGCATCTAAATGCAATACCGGTGATAGCAATTTGTACCAGAATAATTTTCAAATTTCTGCTGCAAATAACGACGTGTATTCGTTATTATCTCATTAGTCTAATTCGTTAAATTAATTTATCAACGATAAGTCTCTATTATACTGAGCTGAATAATGTTTGCTAGCGAAGTTCAAGTATTTTGTTGAAAGAGTAAAGATCATTAATAGCTACTAGACTAGAGTCTGCGGTTCTGACGGGGTATTAATTAGAATTTATGAGTTTTGTTCAAATACTTTTATCAGCCAATATTGAATTAAGACCATTTTATCAGTGTTACCAAACATTCCACGGAAGTAAACGTTTAATGTTCTCACGCAGAAATGAAATATTTTGACCTCAAAAAATGTCACTGTTTTTCAGATATGTATTTTGCTAACGTTATCGTAAAACCTAGCGTATAGTGATACACTATCATAGAGACATTTTATATGTTTCATACCCTTCCGCAATTTAATGGAACCCATATGTGTATGTTAGACAGTTATCCATGAAACTCAGCCTAACACGATGCTGAAGCGTCTGTCGTTGCCGAGACATATGCTTGGATACCTTATTTATTTTTTAGAGTTATCAAGGGATATCGCGAGCCGAAGAAGCCCTGGGTGGTACCCATTAAATATGAAACCTTCCCATATTTTATTTCATACATAAAAAATATCGTCAACGCACACTCACGAGGCCAGAAAGGAGTGAAAAAAATATATGGGAAAGTCCATATTTAATTTTATGGACAGTCTCTCACGTGCAGAATTTGGGTTCTGGTACAACTGGTGGCTTCTTAGGATATCCATTGATGGCTGCATAAACTATCATTAACGCACATCAGATAACAAAAAGGCCACAAGGACATAAGTCAGAATGAATTGAAATAAAAAAGGCAAAGTTTCAGATCTAATTTTATAGACATTCCCTGATGGGCAGGATTTTGATGCCATTGAAAGCTGCACAAAACATTGTGGACACATTTTAAAGATTAAAGTATCCACAAGGACATTTCAGGAAGAAGTGATAACTTCAACAAAGTGATACTAGAAACTAAACAAAATTAAAAAAGGTTCTTGGTGCCGGGTGTCGATCCCGATACCTCTCCGCTAGTTAAGCAAGCGCTTTTCCATCTAAGTCATGCCACCGATGGAAATACATGCAATAACAGTGAATATAGGACACATAATACATAATAATAATACAGACATGTTTTTCCTAAGGCCACATATAAAAAGCGAAAAAGCAGACCTAACGTGGTTAGAAAACGCCTTACATAACAGGCGTGTCGAAAAGAAAATATTCTGTTAAGAAATATATTATATTCTGTGAGAAATCTTTGCTATGTTGTTTTTCTTCTAGTGGCGGGCTTATAGGTGACCATTATTTTTATCCATAATGTAGATACAAACTATTTAAATTATTATTGTTATCTATTGGTAATATTATTTGTCTGAGAACCCTTGCCTGGTGTAATGCTTTTATTTTTTAAGGACGGCAAAAGGACAAAGAATGAAACGAATTAGTATATTAGTTAAACAAATGGTTTACCCGCTATTAAATAAACGAATACTTATTACTTTGGACTGTGATGCGAACTGAGTGAAACAAGTAGGAATATATAAACATTTACTTAAGAGAAAAAATTGGTCAAATTTTGACTTGAAATAATAAAAAAAAAGTAAAGAAACTGGCTCAAATCGTTTGGGTCCCTTCAAATTATGGCGCTGGTTTTTCCGATGAATATCTTAATATGATTGAATATTCTGTATGGTAAAAAAATTCAGACTAGCGTAATGAACTAGGGTAATTCCATATGTTTCCCACGAATATCTAATAACATAAAATTCCGACCTTCATTAGAAAGGATAAAACATAAATTTCCCAATAATAAAAATAATAAGAATATATTCACTTATGACAACTATTAAAGATAAGGACATTGAACATCTGGCAGTCAGCAGGTACTAATATTCTAATAAAAATAAAAATATAATATATAGAGTTTGCATAAAGATCATTGTAAGGTTTGAAACATTTTCGACTATTACTACAACACAGTTTTACCCACAATACTGAAACAGAATTTTTGCATTTCACGATCGTATCCTTAACGATGTTATATGTTAGCATCATTAGGAAATTATTAGAACTCGAGTCTTAATCATCTTCTGATGATGCTAATATGTTTAACAAAACACGCGTCGCGTCGAAGAGAAAAATTATGTTTTTGATTGTCACAGGCCGTTTTGACTAGCGTATATCGATGCGTAAATATCCCTAGAATTCGTCACATTTCATATAGCTCCGAGCGCATTCATGGTTAATAGACGAACTCTAGATCGAGAAATTAAAATAAAATTCGCGTTGCTAAACAATTCAATTTCGAACCAATTGAATTTAGCGTGTGAAAATAAGGTCGGTGGTAAAAGGCCTTGTTTTCGGCTTTCGTAGCGTATACTGATTTGGATTGGTTGATGGGTTAAGCATCGCGCGCAGTTGTTTTGATTGCCTCTGAATAATTGGCAAAATCTATTAATTGGAGTTGTTTAATGACAACGCCCTTTTGGCTACTCTGAGTAGTTTTTTTTGGTGGATGCCTATACATCGAAATCCCAGGTTTTCATCGTTTAATTCACTTGGATGAATTATTGAGAGGAACATGTGATTGGTCAAGCAATGCATTCATTGGTTGACCGAGTTTTTCGAGGTGGGAATTCTCGCGTGCTTGACTGCTTTTCGGGTTTCCGATCGCTTGGCGTCACTCTTTACGTCGATCTTGTGAGTCAAGCAGTCATTTTGGACATTTTGGTTGGAATTAATTTTGATTTTACCTATTGATGGGATTTTTCCAACCGGGTCATTTTAGCAGTTTCAGTCTTTAGTTGTGCCTTATCTGTTCTTAGTGTTGGTGTCTGAAACTGCCCTTTGTGGGATTTGAATACTGCTTTTACAAGGTGAGTTGAGTGCATTTCAGCATTGTGACGCACGTGGGCGGACTTTTAATTCCCTTCTTAATCTCTTACAGAGGTTCACTTGCCCAACGGAAAGCTATCTAGCGATAAGCAACTGGCTACCCCGACGCAGGGAAATTATTGCTCTTTATAATTCTGATTTCTTTCTTTCCTTGATTGCTGATTATGATTATCGAGTTATAATGCTCGTCAATTAAGAGCTACGTGTGGAACCTTGAATATGTCTTGTTTCACAGGGTCCTACCGGTGGGTCTACTCATCCGTTGGGGCTATTACTACAGTTGGTCTATACCATCGTCGGATCCATTGCTACCTTCGGGTTCATTGCTATCGACGAGCATTGTAAGCGAAGGGTGTTCCTTGGCTAGGCCTCTCTAGCGGTACTACCTATATAGAGTCTTGCAGTCCTTTGCCTGTCCTTCTACCGTGAGCAGTTCTTTTCTGGAAGCTGCCTGAGGAGTTACTCATCGGCCTAATTTTTTTTTCATACATTTTGCGGCAAATGCGTGTAATTAACTTACGATCTATATTTATTTTTTTTTTGGCTTCGAATAAAGAATAATTTTTTAACGTTTTCTCCTTAATTCAGGTAACATTTAGTCATTCATATTTTCTTTTAAATGAACTTTGAATTTTCGGGCGAATCTTGCCTAGCCTAAGATGCTTGATTTCATTTAATCAAATTCTAAAATTCAGATAGATCCCTGTGATCTAGAACAAATCAGATTTTGGATGAATTTTTTATTAAACTTTTAATCGACTGACGCAATAACGTTGTAGGTCGAAGTAGTTTTATTATTATTCTCAATTTTCACGATTTCTGACTTACGTTGCTAGTGCTGATACGGCCTAATAGACTGCGTTATAGTTAATTTTTATTGTGGCCTTTGTTGTTTTTTTATATTCAAACAAATGGTTCATTATTCAAATTGACATACGTTAAGGTCTGTAATTGATTGGTGGCTATAATAACGCCAGGTATAACTAGCTTTTTTCATATATTGTTTTTGCAGCAGTTATCAACGTAGCTTACCTAAACCGAATAACCATAGTTAGTTAGTTATACGGCATTGTAACGGATCATGATTCGATGTCCGTGAATTAGTCTTTGATTATTCTCCTACAATATTGACGCTATTTTCTTTTATTATTATCGACTAAGCGTTCGTCGTAAGTTACGATTTAATATTTCGGCGTTGGTTCAGATAAAGCGTGTAATTTATCTCTTCAAGTAACCGAGTAAAGCCTACCTTTTCTCGTTAAAAATACAGTGTTACCATACAAATTGATCTGCTGAAATTTTCTCGTCCTTTGATCTTTCTTTTTCTTATGGCCAGATGTGATACTTCATTAGTAGTAATAAAACCGATTCTTTGTTTGTTTATTTACCTATTTTATTTAATTAAATATTGATTACAACTAAAAAGAAAAGGCCCGCTTCAGTAAGTATCTGTTTTTTTTCTCATTATTTGCGCTCAATAATTGAAACGTTCTTTACTTTACTTCTGATTAATACTCGAGTATTTGTTTGTCGCTTAGTTTAGTTATTTTTGATTAATTTATGAGTATTTGTTTCTCGCCGGCTTTAGTTTTTCGGATAATGTGGGTACTTGCTTATAACCGACTTAGATTTTTGATTAATTTCTGAGTAGTTATTTTCCATTATTAATACTGATAAATTGCCGGCCTATATATACCTGATCTAATTTTCTAACTTATTTTTCTTATTTTATTGATCGGTTTTCTTGATAGAAATAAATAACAAATTTTTGGTATTCATTTATTTTCACGCAAAACCAAAGCTAAAAGGAGTTCTGTTTTTCAACTTTGGGGTATTTCTCGCTTGTGCTGTCTACAAGCCCGTGGCGCCTTAAATAAATCAACTCACCCCCTACTCTCTGACATTTGAGCTAGGGCCTAATTTATACGCTCGGCGACAACTCATTTTAGCCTACGCATTGACATTAATTCATTCAATATCTAATTTTTGTTTTAAATTCCCAAAATTCAAATTTTTTCTTTCGGTTTGGGATTATTCACACCCATTTCCTTCAAAGCTGGAGTGAAGGTTTTGCGCCCATTAGAAGGACAAAAAGAGCGTAATATGGTAGTATGGATAAACCGGGTTGTAGTGCCGTAGGTTCCAAACTCCAACTTACTTTTCGTTCATGATTATACTTGTTTGTACCAGTCGCACATTTCGAAATTTAATTAAAAAATATTCACTGAAACTAAAAGTAGGAGTAATCTATTAAAAAATTTGTTTGTTAAAATGTTCTCCATATTTTGTAACAGTTGTTCCTATTTTAGCAACCACAAGTAGGTACTAATCTACTAATACATCATTTGCATCAATAATGTATGCCAAAAATATACCAATAAAAGAAAATAGTAATTTTCCGATTATTTTTCCAATGACGTAATACATTCAAATTTTTAAAAACTGCCTAAGAATAAAGTTATAGCATGAAGTAAGAACAACTTGGAACCTTTTAAAATGTGTTACTTTTATCTTTATATTTATAAATTAATAAATATTGCTGAGTATTTTTAATTTCTGTTAATTTTTCACTAAATGCTTGAAGCGAAAACAAATAAGAATATTTTAATTTCCTCAAGTAAATATTTCAATATTCCTATTTAAAGCATTTAATTAAATTAACACAAATTAAAAATATTCAGCTTAGCTTGCCATATATAAAATAAAAATAATTGTATGAGAAAATTATAATTTACGAAGGTGTTTTTTTTCCAACAGTACGTCAGTTCTGTCCGATGTTATCAACGAAACTACACTACTACAGAAAAAGTTTACAACAGTCAGTACATATTGGCTGTTGGCTAAAGCCCTATAAAATAATGCAAATTTAATTTTTAGCGAAAATAGAGATTAGATTCTTTTTTTCGTTGTTGAAATAATTGCTCTACTGGATTAATACATAGGCAAATATGAACAAAATAATCTTGCGGATTTGGAATATCGCTGATCTATTTGGATGTACCGTGATTCTGCCAAAGAAACGAATTTTTTTCTTGAATTTTGACTTGTCATTTTTTGGAAATAAAAAATGCCAATATTTTGCCTAACTTAAAAATACAAAGTTCAAATCAAAATGTTCTGAGCAGTCTCTAACGGGGCAGGGATTTAGCTCTGGTACCATCCAAAGCTTGGGGTTTTTAATAATGTTACAAAATAAATAACGTTTTTAAGCATAACCTTATATAATTCTGGGCCTGTACGGAGTAATGGACCTTCGCACCGACAGACGCTTCCGCGTTCTATAGATTACAATTTGCATGACTTATATTTTAAAAAGTTATTACATAAATATCTTTTCAAAACGCTTAATCTCGTCTAAATTTTCGTAAAAGTACTAACGCAGCCTTGCGTGTGAATATTAATAATATTAAATAATATTTTATCTAAGTACTTAACTATTAAAGATAAGAAAGTTGAGCAACTGGAATTCAGTACCTAAGTAGTGTTAATACTTTAACAAAAATTTATTGTTTGGACTCCTCCAGACTTTATATGCATATATTTATAAATATCTTAAATTAGTTCTAAACCATTTACACCTGTGCTTAAATTTGTTTGTAGCGTAGCGGTTATATCAAATTTTAATATTTCATAATTTCCAAACCGAAAATTAATTAAATATGATTCACTGAAATTAAAAGTAAAGATATTCTATTAAGAAATATTATATTATTTTGTGTGAAATGTTTGCTATATTTTGTACCAGCTTTTCCTTTAGCGGCACCCAGAACACATTATTTTTATTCATGATGTAGATAAAAAATATTCCAATTATTATTTGGTGCCTTTGTCCTTAAGCAAATTAGTACATTTAAACAAATGGGATATCCGCTACTAAATAAACGAATTATTACGGTAGGCCTTGGTGCGGACTGAGCGAAACAAGTAGGAATATATAAACATTTATATAAATGGTTATATTTTGAGTTTTGAAATAATAAAAAAAAATGGTATGAAAACTGGCCCACATCGTTTGAGCCGCCTCAAAGTGTGGAGCTGGTTTGTCAGATGAATATCTTAATAACGGTTGGATAATCCGTAACGTTTCACACTAACGTGACAAACTGGGGTATTCCCATATATTTACCACGAATATCTAAAGGTATAAAATTGCAACCTTCAATAAAAAGGATAAAAGATAAATTTCCCAATAATAAAAATATATTCGTGTACCTACTTATGAAAACTATTAAAGATAAGAACATTGAATGAACATCTGGCTGTTAGCAGATACTAATATTCTAATAAAAATATATTACGTAGAGTTTGCATGAGGGTCATTTCACTCATTTCAGTAAGCTTTTAAATATTTTCGACTCTTACTAAACAGAGTTTTATCCACAATACCGAAACAGAGTTTTTGCATTTCACGCTAAACATGTTACATGTTTAGCATCAGGAGATGATTAAAACTTGAGTATTAATCATCTCCTGATGATGCTAACATGGTCAACGAAACGCGCTTCAGGTGGATAAATTCTATTTGGTAGTGTAGATGAAACTGGATTGTAATGCCAACTTAATCTGCGTATATTATTACAGTTGTCTGTACCAACAGCAAATTTTGAAATTTAGTTAAAAAAGATTTAGTCATTTGCATCTAGAATGTATGCCAAAAATATACCAATAACAGAAAATATTATTTTTCCGATTATTCCCATTGACGTAATGCATTTGACTGCATGAGAACAAAGAAAATTATAGCATGAAGTAAGTGAGAAACAACTTAGAACATTTTAAAATGTGTTACGGTTATCTGTTAGGATATAAGTAGATTAATATTGCTGAGTAATTTTTTAATAATTTCTTTTAATGTAATTTAATACTTTAAGACCAAACAAGTAAGAACATTGAAACATTTACTTGAGAGAATAAAAATATTTATTTTGACGAATAAAAATAATTGTATTAATTATTTATGAAGAGATTTTTTCTAACAACGTCACTTCTCTCAGACTTTATCAAGGAAACTACACTGCTACTAGACAAAAAATTCAAAAAGGTCGAAAATTTTGGTCAAATTTAAAAACGCATTTCAAAGCAATACCAAGACTTGCATGGTCTTGGTCTTGCAGCAATAGTCTTGCAAATCTTGCTTTTAAACTACGCGTAAAATTTAAAAAATAAATAAACAAACAAAACAATAAAATATTATCAGACTGTTTCGAATTTGATTTCCGTATGTTCCGCTCTAACCATTGGGTAACTAAAAATCTGAAATTTTCGAAAACCTAAAAATCTAACATTTACCAATACCACACCAATAATTATTATCTACTTATTAAAAATAGAATTAATTATTGATACATAAGTAATATAAATTATACAAAGCTGCACACTTGTGAATACTTTACTTTGATCGGCACCACCGCCAAAGCAAAAAAGCGAGCAATTGACGGCTTCCGGCTATCCCGACAAAGCCTTTTCGGCATATTTTATTTTTATTAAAGAAAAGGGCAACTAACTGATTGACAATTTACAGCCACCCTCCATACCTATTTAATTTAATGTACAAAACAATTTAAATTTAAAAAAGTAATAGAGGAATAAAATATTATTACAAACAATCTCATGATATTATCATACAGTTGCAAAAGTCTTGCGAGACTCTCGCATCTTGCAAAAGTCTTGGTCTTGCATGCACAGTTTTGATCTTTGTCTTGCTTACTAAAAGACGGTCTCGGCTTTGGTCTTGCTCTTTTTTTACAAGACCAAAAGCGTGTCACGCTGAATTGGGTGATGTAACTCTTGAATATCAATATTGTTGGTTGTCAAAAAAAAATCGATGTTAGATCAGAGTTATGCTCGAAGAAATAGCATACAAAATTATAGAAGATTAATAATGAATTTAGGCGCCAAACGTTCATTCTTGTATTGAGCAGAACAATAACTAAGATTTTAAATGGTAATTATTTAAGATAAGAATTTATCATTTTCTCATCTTAGACTCTAATCAAATTATGGTAGCAAAATCAGATCAATATGATACTATTATGTGACAAGCTACCTATGTACATATTTTAAAATACGTTTCGGTGTAAGGCTCGGTGTAAGGTTTCCATTTATATAAACAAAATGTCTTAAGTGCCCATGGTGGCTTTATAGTCGAGGGTTGAAATTATGTTATGCGTAAAAATAGTTTTATATACAATAACATATTTTTGGGCACCCTGTATAATTAATTTTATCCTCGTATTTTATTTTTAAGTTAAATACACGTATGACCAACCGACCTTCTTAAGAAAAATTCACTTTTCTTATTTCCAAAAAAAAATAAATCAGCATGAATTCACGGTATATCTAAAAATATCAGCAATAAGCAAAGTCCGCCAAATTTATTTTTTTTATTTGCTTATGGATTAGTCCAGTTTGATAATTTCAACAAAAAACTGGCTAATATCGTTGATTGAAGCAATCAACGCTAATATCCGTTTTCGTTAGAAATGAAAATTTCATTATTTTAGGTACATGGTTTTAGCCAACCCTGCATGTGGCATATCTTACCGCATGGCAGCATTTGTATTTTTCAGTAGCTTATTCTCCTTGAATCGGCCTGTAAGTTCGTGAAAACGGCAATTATGTGAAACAAGCCGTTCCGCAGCTATCCGTTTTTAAATTTGACCAAAATTTTCAACTTTGAGGTATATCATTATAAACAATTTTCAATTTATTGGATGACCACATCTCTGCAGCGTAAGTTGCAAAACAATAAAATATACTTTGAACTCCTCTATAGTTGAAGTTTGTAACTTCACTTTATGTTTCCAAAACTACCACAAGCAGATTAATCATTTCTTCGTCTGTTGTTCTGGAAAAGAGCGGACATTAGCAAAAAAAATCTTCTTTTTTTGCGAGTGTTTGTTAGGTTAATATTTTGTTTTTTTTTTAAGAGTTAAAACTGTACAAATTATTAAAAAGATTAGAGAACAACGTGAAAAAGCAAACAATAAAAAATATTATAGGAAATGGAAAATTATAATAGAGTTTTCAGCTCATTTTATTCAATACTTCAATTTCAAAATACTAATGTTATAGAAGTTACCCAATTTTCTCTTTTAGATTTCATTAAATATGATTTTAACAGTCTTAACGTGCAATAACGCTTTTCTGGAGTCTAGGTTGACATTGGTATGTCAGCAGCTATTTTCAATAAATCATACATACTTTTAAAAAAATTATCTTTATTACATATTATGCTCAGTGTACCTTAAAACGTGTAATTCGAATTTTAAACATTTTTTGTTTAAAAACTAAATGATTAGGTAACTATTAATTATTTCTAATATCGTCATATCATCACGTTTAGACATTATCTTTATACAAGTTGTAAGTTATCGCTAGAGATTAGCTTAAAACTGATAAGTCATGACTAAATTTTAGGTACTAGAATTGTGAAATGTAAAAATTTCTAGCAGGTATACAAATTTTTATAATAGATTTGTATCCAACCACATGGATGGAATCGGTATAACCACTATTTTTAGTAACTATTACTGCAGCAAGTTAAAATAAACGGCTGGACCTAAATACTGCATCAAAGAAATTTTAATGAAAAATTTAAAGATCGGTATTTTAATTACGACC
>MU187436.1:58358-74525 GCA_016904865.1 Pissodes strobi | reverse complement strand
TTCTCTTAATCCTCAATAGCAATATTATCTCCAAATTCTGACCAATCGTGTGACTTGTCAGTAAATTTAGGAATTGGTATAGCAGGTAACTGAGGCCTAGACATAATGACTTGGGATGGTAATGGCAATAATTGTATTGTGAGGTTTAAGCTTATTAACTAAACCACTATTATTTTCTTCACTTAAAGTTTCATAAAATTTCTGTACATGCAAAACGTTTTTATACCAAGCACATTAGAGACTTTCGCAGATTTGACTTTCTAATTCTTGAAATGAATCTATTAATATATCTAATTGTTGTAACCTAACATTCACTTTCATTAAAGTCTCCAAATCCAACAATTATTGATGAGCCATAGGTGCATTTTTTACAATACTATTAATAAAGTTATTTGCAGATGTAAATTTATCATTGATTACTACCCGACGTCTTACAAATTATGGTAATTGGTCTGCTATTATATTATTGTCTGTTTTAAATGGAATAATAAAAATAATTTTTTTATCAATTAGCCGATACGTACCAAAGTTTCATTAAAGTATGCATAATTAACCCTTCCAAGAAGTACAACAATTTAACCCCAATATTATAACAAAATATTACACAATGCAATAAATAACGCTTGAATCAAATACATTTTAAATTAATTAATTAACTCGATTTCACAAGGTAGGAAAGAGCAAGCCTACAAGTACTGGCAGCGAAATCAGACCGCTGAAATTCGCATTATTTTACCGAAGCTATAAACGAATGCAAACGTGTGATTGGTGAAGCTAAGAACAAACACAATCAAAGAACCAGATATAAACTTTGGGAATTCCCCAGTGGCTTCAGGAATTTCTGGTCGGTAGCAAAAGCTGTAAGTAATAACTTTGCAAAAACGTGTCTCTCTCACTTTTGCCGGACGAACGCGGCGTCACGGCGACTACAGCAGCTAAGGAAAAAAGCAAACATGCTGGTCGAAATCTTTTCATCGCACTCTACCTTAAACGTGTCCCAAAGCAAGGTTCTTCCCTTCATATACAACATCAACACTACCATAGCAGAAGTTAAGTTTCACCACCGTGATATTCGTAAAATCTCCCAAAGAACTAGATAAGCAAAAGGCATCAGGACCGGATGTAATACAAAAGTATCGTGTATTTGTGTTAAGGAACTGCGCTAACGAACACCCATTATTTCCACAATTTGTCTTACCGAAAGGGGACACACACATCTTCTTGGAAAGTCGCTCGAGTGCAATCTGTACCAAAAAAAGGCAAGAAAACCACGCCATCAAATTATCGTCCAATTGTCTTGCTTCCAATAATCTCTAAAGTCATGGAACGTCTACTCAATCAGCAACTACTCAAGTATATCACACATGTATGGAATAGAGCAATTGGGAACTGCGGAGAATCTCGAGCGATTGCGTTAGATACTTCAACAAACTGTCGTCCTTCGGATTGACAGCGTCTCTCTGCAGCTGGCTTGCCAGCTTCCTTAACAACCGATCTCTGCACGTTGCAATTGATGGACACATCTCAGACACATTCACCATAAATGCAGGGTGCAATACTTTCACCAACTTTGTTTCTCACCTATATATCAATGACCTGCTAACCGAAACCAATAATCCTGTTTACAGTTTTGCAGATGACAATAGTCTCCCAATTTAGATCAGAAAAACCTTTGCCAGCGAGTGAGACCTATCACAGAAGACAGAAGCCGATTACAACAATTAATCAAGATTTGGAGAAAATTCAAACCTGGGGCGACAGAAATTTGGTCCAATTTAATGCTGCAAAAACCCAAGCAGCCACGTTTACCAAGAAAGCTAATACGGCGTGCCCTGACATTATTATGGTAGAATCGACCATTTATTCATCCTCGTCAATTGGACTACTGGGTGTCTCGGTCAACAGCAATATGTCCTGGCATGACCACGTTGCTAACATCGCAAAGTCAGCCTCGCAGAAGCTTGGTGCGCTATATCGTAACAAAAAAAACTATATACACCACATCAGCTGCTCTTGCTCTACAAAGCGCAAATAAGATCGTGCTTTGAGTATTGCTCACACTTCTGGGGTGCCGCACCTGAGAACACCGTAAAGCTGCTGGATTCCATTCAGAAGAGAGCTGTGCGTCTCGTCGGCGACCCGGAGTTGTCCCGGGATCTGGATAGCCTGGAACACCGCAGACATGTGGCCGAGATTTCCCTGTTTTATAGATATTTTCACGGCAGATGTTCCCAGGATTTGGCCCGAATCATCCCGCCCCCAGCAGCTCCTGTCAGACAGTCACGACATACGGCTATGGCGCACCCGTTCGTCGTGCAACTGGAAACACCTAGAACGTCGCTTTTCAAGGACCCTTTGTCTGGCGCACTGCATCACTGTGGAACCCACTCCTAGGACATCTGTTTCCCCCTAATTACAGCCTACAACTGTTTAAGAACCGTGTCAATCAACGTCTTCGCACACGCACCGCTCGTCGAGTGCCATAGGATCTCTCTTTAGTGTGTGCCACTGCCATAAAAAAAACAAAGCTTTACGCACAGCTTTTCATCAGGTACCCAATTCCTATAAACAAATAATAAACTGTTATTTAGTTACAATTTATTCAAATTATCTTTTTTTATACCAATATTTAGTCCATCTAGCATGACCAATTTTTGCTTTAAATACTACGAAATTCCTCGATGTAAACAATAGTTAACTGTACTTAAGTCCAAATTTATGGAACAACATTCTAATAAGTATATACTAAAGTCCAAAATTTTTGGGGCAATTTGAAAATTTTGTTTTAAAATCAATTAATTCTAATTAATTTTCGTATTTGCAACCACGTGAAGAAATGTTAACCACTTGCGGGTACCAAAGATCCCAATTCTTTATGCTTTATTTCCAAAATCCAAAAAGTAGATATTTCTTGAAATATCCTAAAATTCCCAAATACCTAATCGTAATACCATCCACAAATATTCGATTCGAAGGACCATTTTGTTGGGGTTTAACCCACATTTTTGGTTCTCTGAATGTTCCTAATGAAAACTAATTAATTCCACATTTTACTTTTTTAATTTTATAATCCAGTTTAGATAAAACACTTCTTGAAAGCGTTAGCCTTATAACACGCATCACACCTATTTCCCTATTTGACACTGCTTTTCCCCCAGCCATTATTCCCAGAATTGTTTATTGGTTGGCCGTGATCGGCTGATGCTGCACGATCGGGTTACAAAGCTAAGTTGAATAACTGGATAATTGCTGACACTGCTGTTATGCTAATTTATTGTTACCTTAATCTAAAGTATTTAACACCTGTAGTAAATATAATCAAATAGTAAAAATTCAAGCTTCTTGTCTAACCGCTTTTATCACGACAATAAATTTACTTTCGTAGTTACATTCCCTGGATTAACTTAAATTTTCAGCTTAAGAAAATTAAATTATAGACTAATTAAACCAGAATTAAAAAGACATGCAGGATGCGGGAAGTAGCAGTAATTAATGACGAGCTTTTCTCAAACTAATTATATGGACATACCGTGCACCAAGTCATCTGTAAAACCTTATCTCAAATTGAGACCTCCACTTTGTGCAGCAGCCGATCAATCCGCGACCAGCTGAAACAAATGAGAACCATATAATGGCTTGACACCTACTTGCCTTCTTTTAATTGATCACAATTAGTGTAATGGTAGTGCTAATTTGACCCAAGCAGTAATTAATAATTCTTTTAAGGTATAGTTTTTTACCTAAATTTGATTCAAATTGCTGTTAATAGAGCCATTTAAATAAATATAAATATAAAAGTAATCCTTGGATAATGTTGCAGATATGTTCTATATTGTTGTGGAAGATTCATAAATTTTTGCCTTTACTGCAAATTGAATTTAAAATGGATAGGAGTGGATTGAATATGATCTCAGAGTGTAAGTGCCAAATAAGTGATCCTAACAAAGTTGAAAAAAATTAAAAGAGACTTGACGTTACGAGAACAATTAATCTGCATCGTTGTCAAAAGCTAGTAATCTAAAAATGAAAATTGTTAGTGATACAATTAAAACGTTTGGAACAGCACACAGAATAGCAGTAAAATTTAAACATTGTGCTACATAGGACACAAAAGATATGTCTAATGAGATTTTTTTTCAATTATATAGGTTTTAGTCCGTTTATAATTATCATTAAGATCTATCATCACATGTATAATCCAGGCATTATTTAAAGTACCAACGTACTTTTATCCTGAAAATTAAGCTAGAGGATAGGGAAGAGTCTAAAATTAGTAAAAATATATATAAAATCAGTTAAGGGCAAAATAAAATCATTGAAAATAGCTGATTGATGGAAATGGCAAGAAAAACATGATTATAAAAAATAAGGGAAGGAAGACTTTCATTATCCAAAAGCTAATATGAGATTTAGGTTTAGTTTTAGAGACAAAACGGGCAATACTCAAAGCCACCTGTAGTTATTTATACCAATTAACTTGGGAAAAAATACTTGCACTTTTTTTATCCTAATTTCAATTTATGAATATGTGTTTTGCTTTTTGAGCAAAGATGAAGATCTGTTCCCTAATACGTTATCATTTCTCAAGTTGTCCAGGTCATGCACGTCTGTATTTCGATAAAAATCATAAAGATATTCTCGTATTGCTTTTCATTTAGATCAGTATTCGATCAAAATGGGATGGTACACTTTATTTTTAAGGCCAGGCGCAGACATGCAACTTTTCAGTTGCGCAATAGTTTGGTACTGAGCACCGAAAAAAATAATTTTAAATTTTATTACAATTGTATAAAAAACTTTCTACAATTTGGACCCAACAATATTGTTCTTAAATATTTCTAGGGCAAACTGCTATAATTGAATTAAAGTGATCTAAAAATATTGTAGTAATAAAAATAAAAATATAGAGTAATTTTTACAGGTTCTTGTAGTATTACTTACCACAAAACTATCATAGTGTTTAGACTAAAACGGAGTTTTATCCACAATACCGAAATAGAATTATTGCACTCGACGCGCGTTTCGCTAACCATGTTAGCATCATCAGGAGAAGATTAAAACTAAATTTAAAACTCTACCTACCTCGCTTTATACTAAATGTTTGCTTAATCAAGCGGAACCAAAGGGACCAATCCTGGAATTCCACTAGTCACGCTTGACCAACCAATACTATGGACTATACGGAATAGGCCCTCTATCTCTATTTAAACTTTTCTTACATTTAATAATCTTCATACTTTCATTTGCGTCTAATAATCTCCTATCAGTTATATTATGAATTAATTTTAAATTTTTAGTTGTTATTCTATGATTATTATCAAAAGCATGCTCGGCAACACTTGATTTTTCTGTTCTACCATACCTTAAATGAGCTATGTGTTCCTTGAACCTCGTTTGTATAGATCTTCTAGTTTGCCCAACATATTTTTGGTTACAATCCATGCATCCAATTTCATATATTCCACTTCTTTCTAATAATTCAATTTTGTCCTTTGGACCACCTAATAATTTCTTAATGTTGAACTGAGTTTGGTATACTAATTTTAAACCTACTTCCTTAAAGACTTTTTGGAGTCCCCTAGTATACTGAGGATTATATGGTATCGAAACATATTTTGTATTTTCATCCTGATTGACGAAAGAAGTGGAATCACGAATGGTCTTTCTAAACAAATG
Organism: Pissodes strobi; assembly: GCA_016904865.1. Lineage (NCBI taxonomy): Eukaryota > Metazoa > Arthropoda > Insecta > Coleoptera > Curculionidae > Pissodes > Pissodes strobi. The sequence goes on along the minus strand of MU187436.1, from coordinate 68,849 downwards.
CTAATTAATTAGTCTATTTATTAAGTTAGTATTGAAACCATTAACTTTCGCTTTCTCTGCTGAGAGGAAAGTTAACCATACGGTGTACCAAAAAATGAAAGCTGGCCATTTTGTGTTGGTCGCAGAAGGACTCATTAGGAATATATCGGTTAGTGGCAGTACTATTTCTATAAATATCAAATTCTAGTGTGTTATTATTGTTACTAATCACTAAAGTATCCAAAAATGGAAGTTTGCCATTGTTCTCGCCATTATAAGTAAATTTAATGGTGGGGAAACGATTATTTAGTTTGGTTACAAAATCTTCGATATTAGCGGTTTTTGTGTCGAAAATCGCGAAAATGCCATCCACATACCTGTACCATACCCTTGGAAAATATTCGAACTCCTGACTGATTTCATTTTTAAATTTACGCATGAAAAGGTTATAAACAGTTGCCCATTGCCGTGCCTTCAAATTGTTTGTAATAGTTATTTTTATATTGAAAATAGTTTTGATTCATGCAAAGTTTGGTTAAAGTTAAATATTCTTGTTCGATTTCGTTATCAAAACTGTTCATCTGAAGTAATTCACCAAGGTATTGCAAGGTCTGTGGGATTGGTACACTAGGGAACAATGAGCAAACATCAAACGAGATTAAAATTTCACCTTCCTTAAGGTTCGTACCTTTAATTTTGTTTATGAGATCTAACGAATTTAGTACTCCTGAATTCTGTTGTTTTATAGGTAAATTTTCAAACTGGTTTGCTAGCTACTTGGATATATTATAAGTTGGCGGTCCTATTGCCGAGACTATGGGACGCATTACCTTCCCAGGTTTATGAATCTTGGGAAGACAATATAGTGTCGGCATAGTTTATTGTTTCGCAAAGATTATAGGATCTTGTAATATTTTGCTAGTGCAAGAGTCGACCATATATGATGAACCAATAGTTATGCTTTATTACGTCACAAGAGTGCCCTCCTGTGATCGCGATTTCTGGGCCCTTACCCTCATCAGGCAGGCTTTGCACCCAGGGAGCTCAGAAATAACAGATCTCCATGTGGCATAATAAAGCAGGCAGCAATATGATCTTCTCGCTCGCGTTGGGAACGAGCAGCGGTCATTGGAGTCCGCGACATGAATGAGGATATAATAGTACTGTCGTCTGCAAAGCAATAAATAGAATTGTATATTCTGTCTAAAAGCTCGTTGATATCGAGCATGAATAGTGTGGGAGACAATATACACCCTTGAGAAACTCCGGCATTGAACTTAAATTCCTCCGAGAGATGTCCATCAATCCCATCTCGAATGCTTCGATCCCTTAAGAAATTGAAAAGCAATAGAAGAGTGCTGGTGGTAGTCCATATGCTGTCAATTTGCTTAACAATCCGTCATGCCACACCCTATCAAATGCTTTAGATATGTCGAGAGCCACTGCACGAGATTCGCCGTAGCTCTCGATGGCTTTGGTCCACAGGTAGGTCACGTAAGTCAGGAGATCTACCGTTGATCTGTGCTTGCAGAAGCCATACTGGCGATCGCTTATGATGCCTGCCGATTCGAGGTATTTTAAGAGCTGTTCGTTCTAAATCCTGAAAATGTCAAGAATTAGCCGAAAACTTGTAAAAATCTCTGAAGATGGTCAGTATTCGCGGAAACGTGGGCCCTGAAGATGCCTTATATTATCCAAAATTAGATCAAAATCCTTGAAGTTGCCTTACATTACTCGAAACTTAGTCTAGCTCGTAAAGATATCCAAAATTATACAAAAACTTGTGAAAATCCGTGATAATGATAGTATTGATCTAAACCTTTGTCTAATTTCCTACGAGGCCTTATGTTTGCCAAAATCAGTTCAAAATCCCTGAAGATGTCTAACATTAGCCAAAACCTGTTCAAAATTCCTAAAGATGTCAATCAGTCGAAACCTTGATTACATTCCTGAAGATGATCAGTATATCCCGCAACTTGGCATTAACTGAAACGTACTATAAATCCATGAATATGTCCCACATTAGACGAAGCCCTGTCTAATTCTCTGAAGATGGCTGACTTTAGACGAAACCAAGTTTAAATCCCTGAAGATGATTCATATTAATCGAATCTTGGTTTGAATCTACGAATTATGTGTTACATTAGTGAAAGTCAGTTTAAAATTCCTGGAGATGTCTCACTTTAGTCAAATCCTGATCTAAATCATTGAAGATGATCAATAGTACCCGAAACTTGGTCTAATTCCCTGAAGATGTCTCACGTTAGAAGAAACCTGCTCTAAATCCATGAGAATGTCCTACGTTAACCGAAACCGAAACTTTAAATGATCAAGTGGAAGAAATCTTGACAGGTTTTTTTTTTTTTTTTTTTTTATGGCAGTGGCACACACTCTAAAGGTAGATCCTATGGCGCTCGACGAGCGGTGTGTGTGCGAAGATGTTGATTGACACGATTCTTGAATATTTGTAGGTTGTAATTAGTGGGAAACAGATGTCCTGGAAGTGAGTTCCACAGTGATGCAGTGCGCCAGACAAAGGAGTTCTGGTAAAGCGATGTTCTAGGTGTTTCTAGTTGTACGACGAACGGGTGCGCTCCTACCGTCTGTCGGGACTGCCTGACATGAGTTGCCAGGGGCGGGATTATGCGGGCCAAATCCTGGGAACATCTGCCGTGAAAGTATCTGTAAAACAGAGACATCTCGGCCACATGTCTGCGATGTTCCAGACTATCCAGATTCCGGGTCAACTCCGGATCGCCGACGAGACGCACAGCCCTCTTCTGAATGGAATCCAGCAGCTTTAGGGTATGATTTGGTGCGGCACCCCAGATATGTGAGCAATATTCTAAGCACGGTCTTATTTGCGCTTTGTACAGCAAGAGCAACTGCTGCGGTGTATAGAGTTTTTTGTTGCGAAATAGCGCACCAAGCTTCTGGGAGGCTGATTTTGCGATGTTAGCAACATGGTCATGCCATGACATATTGCTGTTGACCGAGACACCCAGCAGCCCGATTGACGAGGATGAAGGAATGGTCGATCCTGCCATAATGATGTCAGGGCCCGCTGTATTGGCCCTCTTAGTAAACGTTGCTGCTTGGGTCTTTGCTGCATTGAACTGAACCAAATTTGACAGATAACATCATCTAAAATTAAAGTAGTCCACTTGGCCTAATATTGACATGGCATGTGTCAAATGTCAAACTTGACAAACGATATAACCATAAAAATGAAGCAGCCCAAGCACGGCACATATAACAACTAGCAATATTACTCGACCTGTCAGGCGAAAAATTAAATTTGACCTTGCTAATGTCAGTTGGGTAGGAAAAGTCAGGGCTGGATTTGAAATATATATAAGCATGATTTTCCTTTATCAGAGCTGTAATATAAAATTTCAAATATCAATGGGTTATGAAATATATGTATACCTTGTTGAAGTCTAAAGAAATTCTTCTTGGAAGAATATCTCTGGTTTGTACAAGTTCTTATTGCTTAAACACCATGGTTTTTGCATTACACAATGTCATAAACAACGTTCGTCGCTCACAATGTCAATTATTTGACAAATACACGCCTATGGTTTCGATTTAACTCGAATAGCAATAAAATAAACCAGTCGTAAAAACATGACGCCGCTGGCGGCAGTTTGACGCATTTCCTACCAAGGAATATCTTGCGCGCAGACTTGCGCAGATACGAAAAAAGAAGATGTGATATTGCTGGTTGTTATATGTGCCGTGGCCCATGTGGCCGAAAATTGACAGATGACATATGGCAAATGTCAAACTTGATAAGTGGCATAACCTACATTAACCGAAACCTTTAAAATTATATAGTCCAAGTCGATCAAAAATATCGATAGATGATGTCAGGGCCGATGTCCCGTCATCTATCCCTACTTTTTCAGAATGATTATATTGTGATCCGAGAAACCTGATGGGGGTTGCTTTATCGAATGTTTTACTGTCACACCTCTTTATTTTTATGTAGAGTAGTGTTCATTTGTGCTATCTTCTACCATTTTAGCGTTTCCTATAAGTACTTTGAAATTTACCTTCTGTTCAATAAAACTAGAGTTGTAGAATTTTATTGAACAGCAGATTTCTCTGGCTATTATTAAGAGGTACAGTGGCTTTATACAGGACAGTGACGACAATGTTTGGTCAACGCGCTCATTGGCTGCGCCATTTTGGAGCAAATTATGTTTGTTTTGGTTTGTGCCTGTGGAGAAGTTCATGTGATTTATAGCGATCTTATGCGTTTTTCTAGTCATTTTTTTGCTGATTATTAAAGTTGTGTGTATAGTTTCGGTATATCCAATTAGACATTAAAGTTATATTACGTTTTAAAGTGTAGATTTGCTGCTTTCGTAGGTACCAAGGTAGGTAAATAAGTGGTATTTTAAAGTAGATTATCTATAACATTTAGTCAGAAGTAGGCTTTTACATACCCTGCAGGCCTCCTACAGGCCCACCAATACATTATAATCCTAAATGTAGTGATTTGAAAAAAACGTGGGCATGTCAAGTTGAAGGGTGATTGTGTCACAAGTTTTTTTTGTCACACCAGAGTGTTGTTATATTCTACTCTTTGTATTTATATGAATGGAGTAGATTGCAGGTGCATGCCGTTTTTTTATATACAAGGTTAAATTAGGCTTTTCTTTACCAGTTGAATATTTTATTATTCTACTTTGAAACACTTAGTTACAGTATAAGTAAACAAGTTGTCAGTGTCATTAACTTTGTGATCACGATCACAGTCGAAATGTACTTTAGTCCCTTAGGATTAAATGAACCCTTTTAGTCCTGGAAGTACAAAAAATACTTTAACATCTATATCATTCCATATTTAACATCATATAGTTACTGTTATGTAGTTATTAGGGCCTGGTTGTAAAATAGAGGCTTAAACTCGGCTTATTTGAATTACGACTGGTGGTTGAACTCTTTATACATTGCTGTCAAATTAGATCATTTTATCTGCAATGTATTTTAAATGGGATTCTTCAACCACCAATCTTGGTTTAGCTGACTTGAGCTTAGTCAGCATCGTACAACACAGTCTAAGTAACATGTTCGTCAAATGTTATTCCTCAATTTGCTTAATTAAGTGATACGTACATTACAATGTAGTAACGGATTATCTTTTCTTGCAGATTCATTTTGCACCAGGCATGTGGGAGGAATAAATATGAGATAGAAGTTAAAGGCAAATGCTGTCCCAACCATATTTTCCATTTGCAAACCCAACGTGGAAAGAAAGGCTTCTACAAAGTGTAAATTTGCCTTGAAATCTTCTGATTCCATATCGAAGCTTTCTTCCGAGCAAACTGAGAAGTCGATAATGGTTGGATTTTTTACCATGCACATATTTTATTTTTTTTGTAGAAATGGAAAATTGATAGTAGTTATCACAGAACTTTGTCATAATATGAGTCAAAAAATAATTAATAGATATGTAGTATTTCAATAAAAAATAGTCAGCAAGAAAAAAAGTAAATTATTGCACAAATATGCTAGAAAATCCCTGTTCAAAAACCATTTTTGAACACTTCTTCAAATCTAACGATTTAATTTTTGTACAGTTTAACATTCCACGCCACTGCCCTCGCATTCCAAACAAATTAATACCTTGGCGATACTACTAACGCCATCTCTTGTTTACCACGTTTATCCACTGCGTCGGCAGGCTAGAAAGCTAAAAGTTAAGCGTCCTCAAAAGGTCTCCGACCAATCATAGCGCTTCGCGCTTTATCCGGGCTGCATTACTAGCGCCATCTGTTGAAACCACCTTTACTCATTTGGAGCCTGCCGCGCATCCTAAACTCACCTGACCAATCATAGCGTTTCCCGCTATACCCCGGCGACCGAGTCGACCAATCACAGCGCATCCTACAGGATAGCCAGTTCACCCTAACTAAAATTCCCTAAAATTCACATCTTTAATATACGAATTTCATGCAAACTAATCAGCAGATTTCAACCGGATTTGTATTAAAATTCATAATATTAATTTAGACAACCGGTCATGTTAAGTTTTTACAAAATATCTCTGTATTTACATTATTGCCCTTTCCATGCCCTAAGCAGTGCATCTTCTCCCACCAGAAAGGGCGGTAACAACTTCTTCAAGTTGCTCTAGTTCCCACGTTCTAGAATTGAGTATAGAGTAAGAAGTAGTCTCTTGAACCTCGACCATGTAAGCCGCAAAAGGCGCACCCCCGTTTCTAGCCGGCTGGCGCGAGTCGCCATGCCGGCAAGTTTTCACGTTTTGAGACCTCATAATCTATCTAGTTCATTACTCAAGTGATATAGTGATATCCTGGCATAATCATCGTCACATCAAGCCTACAATAAGGTATTTATTGGCAAACTTAATGCCACTATTCTCCCGCCGAGCAATGGCGTCCCAATTGGTCTTATCCATGGGAGTTGTACAATCGAGCCCTGTCTCGAACCACACCGCACTCAATAGAGCCTAGTCTCTAAATCTCAAGTAAGTAAACGAACATGTTTACAATCACATTCTCACAAAGCCTACAAAAAGGTATATTTGGGCATCTACTGCCATTTTGGAGACCCACTGATCTCTAACTCTCAAAGGCTCTGCCATTCGCTGCAGAGTCCTTAATGGTATTTTCCATTGCATTCTCAACATTCTATATCACGAGTGTACCACTGATTGCTACACTCTTGCCTTATTCTAATATAAGGATTACTCTGCACTAGTCTGCATACCCACTCATGCCTTATTCTCATATAAGGATTGAAAGGCACTAGTCTGCCAATACTTTAGAACTAGCCCTATGGTGAATTTCAGTGCCTAAGAGCACACCTCTTTTTGTTCAGAAAATCGACCAAGATCGACTCTGAAACAATCCCTGAAAAAACTATTTGTATTAAAAAATATAATTCGAGAAACTACAGCTTTTCCATGTTTAAGGTTCTTTATTTAGCTTTTGTCAATAACCAGAGGTGTATTCCTGTTTTGTATTGTTTTAAATATATTAGGTAATATATGTATGTTTTATTTAAGATTTTTTTTATTGTTACCGTTTCGTTTAAACCTTTATCGACAAGAAAGAAGAGATCGAAGTAAGTTAATCAAACAACGTTGAGTAAAATGAATATGTTTAATTTAGATGAAATACAGGTTTGTCAAATAGTGTACCTACTTTATTTCCCAACAGTACATGAAATGGACTTCTGTTTGTAGTCAACATCCATAAAAATCATAATGAATTTTTCATTATTCAGAATCCATTCTTTGACAGCATCCTTATTAAATCTGATTTTTCCCTCTGGTCAAAGCTGAAAATTGAAATAAGCTTTTATATTCTTTGTGTTGATTATAAATAAATAAGATGTTTTTAACATGAACAAGTCTTAAATCTAGACATGATTTTTTGGCATTGTCCATATACCTATTTGCTTTAAAGAAAAGTGCCCTTTCTTGTATCCTCTGCTGTATAAAATGGATACCTGCTTCGCCGCTTCATATGGATTGTGCGATTGTGCCTCTCAGTCTCAGAACATTTTTTGGGAAGGTTCCTAATTCAAATATACACCTAAAAATTACATTAATTTACTATTTATAACATCACCTTGCTGAAAGATAGCAGAAATCATGAAGAAAGTACTAAAATTTCATGCCGTGAACACAGACGACCATTCTGATTATCACATTAAAACGTTATTAATAATAAAAACAAATAATTATTTATATTTACGTACCAATCTGTCACAATCTTGACTCATAACCCCACTTACATTGTCAATTCAGCTGAGAAGTGTCTAGTTTCGGTTGAGTTTCTGTCCCTTTCTGTACTACGCTCAGAAAGAGTCGGAAACATGTTCCTTGCCGCTTATATATGCGGGATTTTCAAATGCTAGTATAATACTTTCAATTATTTTGCTTGTTAATTTCTTGAAAATTATTAAAGTTTTATTAGCTAAGGGTCCAATTAACGTATTCCTACCATGATAATACCTCAGTCGCTTTATTTTGTTAGCTTCTTGCTAAAAAAATGCAAGAAACGCGAAACTTCCATATAACCTTTAAGAAAATTTGCTCCAAAATGGCGGCCCTGGTCTATTGTCGTCACTGTCCTGTATAAAGCCACTGTATTAAGAGGACGGGACGGTCGGAAATACCGCGGATCGAAACCTGTGTTAAACTACAGTCAATAATCAATTATTAAAGGGTTTAACTGAAAATCTAACATGCTTCACAGTTCGCTTTATGTTAGGTACCTACCTCGTCTAGAATCCAATTGTTTTAACCGATTTATAACTGATTAAATATGCTAAAATAATAGCTCACCTAATAGCCACTATAAGTACTATTCTGGCGCCTACGTAATGAAGATTAATATCTATTAGAGTGAGAACTATATCTAAATTTGATGGTCCGTTAACCAAACGACAAAAATCATTGATACCTACGCAGTATGTAGTTATGTTCCCGATTAAAATACCTTTGCGGCTTAAATTTCTTTCATCAGTAAAAAAATAATGTTACTATAAATACGGCATTAATATGTTTTTGTCATACGCTCCCAAAAATAGCCATTTTACGGACTCATTTGAGTCCGTAAAATGCTTCTTTTTAGGCCTAGTCCCTAAAAGTCGTCATGGCAACTTTTACAAAATTCCTGAATATGTCTAAATGTCAAATTTCGAATGACATGACAAAATTGTCAAATAGTTGCTACGATATCAAATTCTAAGCTAACTTTGTCGTACATTATGATTTCAAATATTATGGTAAATTTGCAAATTTAGGCGTTCTGAAGAATTGCAAAAAGTGTATAAATAAAAATTAAATTTTGGGAGCGTATGACAAAAAATAGTGTTTGTCACACGTACCTAAATGAAGTTTTTCAGGACTCATCTGCTATTCCGGACTCGGCTAATGCCTCGTCCGGAAACAGCAATGATTCGTCCTGAAAAACTCCATTTTAGGTACTTGTAACAAAAATAACTATTGTGGAATATTTGAAAGGTTATACCGTTTCACATTAATGATTTATAAAAAAATAGCATTGTTCATGTTATGGGTAAAGGTGTTTATTAAAATTGGACATAGACACCAAAAGCAATTTCTTCTTCCAGAACTTCAAAAGGTCAAAAGATAATCTTTTACTATTCTACGCTCCTCTTTGAAATGGATACTCTGGATGATTCACTAACCTAAAAACAGTCCATCTATTAATTTTTGACAGTTATATATACTCGTATATATATATATATATATATATACACGGTGTCCCATATAAGAATGCACAGTACAGGGATCTCGCAAACCAGAAGAGGTACAAAGATGATTAAATTAGAGAAAAGGTGTGCCTTGCTGAACCCTACAACGTCATGCTTCGAAATGTAAACAAATCCGATTACTTCCGAAGATATTTGAGAAAACCCGAATTTCCTCGATTTCGTTTTTATTTTTTTCTGACTTTATTTGAAAAGATATGACAATACAAATTTCACTCTCCCATTGCCACTTTTCCTGCTCTTCAAGTTGGTGTTTTTACATTTTCAATCTGACGTTTCGTTTCCTAGCAACCATCATCAACTTTGTTTTTTTAAATAGTCGAAAAAAATTATTTTATTCCTAAAAAACTTTTATTTTAATCCTAAATTCAACAACATATCGCTACTTACATATATCCGACGTTTCGGATAAAAAAAACATCATCAATGGTATTTGATGACGATAACGAAGAAACGACACGTCAGATCAAAAATCTAATTACGTCATCATGTAGAGGAGGCAAAATGGCATAAGAATGTGAATTTTATTTTGATTAATTTTCTTTATTAAAGTCTTAAAAAAATTAATAATTGCAATCTACGAATTCTTGAAATATTAGATATAATTAATTTTTTTCAGATTTTAATGAAGAGGATAGATCACAATAAAATTCACGCTCCTATGCCAATTTTTGTCCTCTACCTAATGACGTAATTAGATTTTTGATACCACGTTTCGTTCCTTCGTAATCATCCTTAAATAACATTGATGATGGTTTTTTACAGCCGAAACGTCGAATAAATGTAAGGAGCGATATGTCGTTGGATTTAGGATTAAAATTAGTGTTTTTTACGAATAAAACAAATTTTTTCGACTATTTGAAAAAACAAAGTTGATGATGGTTGCAAAGAAACGAAACGTCAAATTGAAAATCTAATAACATCAACTTGAAGAGCAGGAAAAGTGGCATTGGGAGAGTGAAATTTGTATTGTCATATCTTTTCAAATAAAGTCAGAAAAAAATAAAAACGAAATCGAGAAAATTCGGGTTTTCTCAAATATCTTCGGAAGTAATCGGATTTGTTTACATTTCGAAGCATGACGTTGTAGGGTTCAGCAAGGCACACCTTTTCTCTAATTTAATCAGTTCGAGTCAAGCAGCCATCAAGGAAGCAACACTTGAAAATGCCAACTGGGATGTTGGCGAAACGTCGTGAGATAACCAATTCTACTGACGAACGGATTGAAACCCG
>MU187436.1:23585-46412 GCA_016904865.1 Pissodes strobi | reverse complement strand
AACTTTTTTTTTCTTACATTATCGGATTTGTATGTGGATTCAAGGGCCCCTAGGCTGTAGCCTACTTAGCCTATTGGGTAATACGGCCCTGCGCGAAGGCGATGCGCTCCTGCTCTCCTGATACTTACGGATTTTTGAAAGTCATAAGAAATTAGTTAAAAAGTTGCTAGAAAGTAAAATTTGGATTTAACTGATAATGTTTAAAGAAAGATAGAGATTGTTAAGCTTAGGCGGCCTTAGTTTCTTATAGAACAGGGATATCTCTCGATATATAGTGCCGTGAGTGGTGGGATGTTGGGGGTCGTATCTCCTGTTTGCGATGCTTGCTGTTAGCGGTGATCCCTTAATCTGGTGTTCGAAGAAACTGCATGCGAGGTTGTCGATATACTCCTCGACGTATTCAACTCTAGCCTACGCATGCAGGTCCTCAGTTCTGATTCGAGAACGCCGCCCGCAGGTACCTATTTTGGATGATTTGCAGTTTTCGCATATGGGTTCGAGCCACCGAACATCACACCGGGGCACCATATAAGAGTGCAGGCCTTATAACAGATTTATAAAGAGTAAGCTTGTTTGCAGGGCTAAGGTGAGACTTGCCTGCAACTAGCAAGCCAAAACCCTTCTTTATGCTTTCATTTTTTGCAATAATAGCTGATACATATTTACTGAAGTTGAGCTTACTGTCTAAAGTTAAGCCCAGGTATTTCACCTGTGTTTTGGATAAGACTGGTGTGTCCCCTATTAAGAGTGGCGTGACATCCATGTCCCTCCTATTGCGGGTGATCACAATAATCTCTCTTTTGTGTTTTGCTTGCATTAAGGGAGATCTTCCACCTCTCGTAATATACACATTCATGTGCTCGCCTAATCTTGACTTCGGGGAATAATTCGCCGTGTCGTCGGCGAAAAGGGCTGTATGGGTTTCGGGATGACACGGAATATCTGCTATATAAAGATTGAAAAGCAGCGGTGACAGGTCCGTGACCTGCGGCACCCCTGCGCACAGTCTCCTGCTCGCAGACGTAAGGTTTCCTATTCTGGTTGTGAAAGTGCGTCCGGCAAGTATGATTCGATGAGTGAAGCTAAATGTAGCGGTAGGCTGTATTTCGCTAAGAGTTTATATAACAACCCCTCGTGTAATACCTTGTCGAAAGCCTTTTCAATATAAAGGAATAGTAGCGCGGTAGATTGCCTTCTGTTAAAGCCCTCGTAGATAACCGGGCAACCTTTCGCGGCCGGCATGGCACCGTCATGCTGCGGGATCGGGGGTAGAATATTAAGCCACTCGATAACTCCGTTGACCCTCAGCAAGATTAGCCTCTCAGCCACCTTCCCGATAGTGTTCAACGGGGATATCGGCCGGCAGGATGACGTTAGTGATGGATCTTTTCCCGGTTTCGGGAAGTGAATAACGCGCGAATGTCTTTTTAGGTAATTTTTTTAGGACTAAGTTCGGAATACTATCCGGACCGGGAGATTTATTTCTCGGAAGACGGCAGAGAACTTTGCGAAGTCCCGCCGGCGTGACTCTCAACTTATCAAATACTGATGGGGGAATATACTTTTGTTGCCGAAAAGTGCTTACAGTGAGGCTGTATTGCACTTGTTCAGGGACAATGTCAGGCGACTCGCTGTAAGTAATCCGCGAAGGCATCAGCTTTTCCCAGATCGTTTACTATGTCAACGCCATGTCATCTGCGTACTACCTCCACGGACTTTCTTGGCCAACTTCCACAGCGAGCCGTCTTCCCTGTTTATAGTGTTGATGTGATCAAGCCATGCTTGATTACGATGTTCCCGTAATTGTATCCTGATTTCCTCCGTCAGTGCATTGATACGAGCGGATCCCATTTGTGTCCGGTTTCTCTGCCATCTGCGTCGAAAGCGGTTTCTAAATGAAATAAGTTCAAGTATGGGCCCAGGAAGTGATCAAGTCCAAGGGTGGATGGTGACCCTAGGGCACATAGCATCACGGATGCGCTGGATGTTTGAAGTAAGTATTTCTACTTCATTCTCTAGCTCCTAGATGGTTTCTATTTGCTCAGGAATGACAGTTAACTCATTCAACCTTGCTCGAAACACCCTCCAATCAATATTCTTGTACGAAACGACGGTGTCACTCGTCGTGGGGACCCCGCAGTATAGGTCAATCTTGATCGTAAGGTAATCCGAGTCTAAGGTGTTAATGTCTTGTAACTGTGTAGTTCTTATCGCTCCCCGGGTAATAGTAACATCCAGGAACGAGTCGCTTCGAAGATATGTGGGATTTGGAGTTCTATGATAGGACATTTCCAGATTATTTTCGACTATTCCCTTGAATAATCTACCCCTTCTGTTGGTTACGCCGCCCCAAGCAGCGTGTGTGGCGTTCAAGTCACGGATCAGCAGGGATACTCTGTTTTGCGGTAACAATGCCGTGAGGCTGAGACGAGGGGGTGCGTAGCAGACACATACACGCAGGCTGCTCTCTAGTTCAATACCAACATGTTCGATTTCGGAGCGAATGTTATAAACTCGCTTGAAGCGAAGTGACCTGTGTATGAGGCAGGTCACGCCTCCTTCGGGTCAATCAAATCTCTCGATATTGTAGTTTTAAACGTAAAATTAGGAACTAAATTCGTTTCGACGAGAAAAACAATCTAAAAATTGTAGGTTTGCATAAAATTACGAAATTCGCCCATTTTGGACCTGATGCCGTGACAGTTCCAACTTGCGACGATTAACATTATATGTTGAATTTCGCATATTCAAATGAGAAGAAGCGAATCGAGGCTTGGACAATTTCGGCTTTGTCGCCTCGACAGGCTTCGAGCATGCTTGAATAGTGGTCAAGGGCTAAGAAAAGCTGGTCTAGGTTGACCAGACTGTTAATCTTAGCTACCACATTATTAAGGTTAGACATAACATTTAATATATTTACATTTTGATTTATATGATTCGAGCTACCACGGGCAGTACAACTAACCTGAACATTTGCGTTTTGTTTGGCGATATTCTCCTTGGTGAGCTGGGCGCTGCTGCCTCGCAGGGGTGGGAATTGCCTGTGGAATTCGTCCTCTCGTTGGGCATTGTTTAGCCCTTTGCTCCGTGAGCCGTCAGCTACTCTAGTTGAAGTATTGCCTCTCCAGGCCCGGTTAGCCGGCGGTGGTGCAGGCTTGAAAGTTTGTTTTCCAGCTTGTTTAGTCCTCGCTCCGGTAATTTCAATGATGTTTAACTTATATATGTAAACCGGGCATTCCTCATCAGTGGATCGATGAGGGTCGACACAGTTTACACATTTTATAGACTCTTGGGAACATTGCGTGTGTCGTGCTGCCCCGCGCATTTACTGCAGGCCCTTTTCTGCTGCAATATGATTTGGCGTGTCCATACTGTTGACAATTTTTGCACTGAAGTACAGGTTTACCGGAACGCCTTGTTTTCCATGATATTCTGACACACATCAGTGTTTTAATTTCGTTATTTAACCGACGCACTGTGTAGTCGGTTCCCAAAATGACGAGATAAATGGGTGTTCTTGTCTTCCTCATTTGGTAGATGCTTTTAGGTTTGATGTTATGCTCGTCGCTGAGAGCTTCAGAGATTTCCTGGGGCTTGATGTCGCCATCCAGGCCCCGGAGGACAAACGCCCTTGACTTTTCTTGGGACTCAGCGTAGGTGTGGTACTCCGTACTTTCTTGATCAAGGGTTCGTTTTAGTGTATGCAAATCGTTGGCATTTTCGCAATACACTATCACGTAATTCTTCGTATACTTTAGCTGGTAGCGGCTGGTACGTATCAATTTTAAATCCTCCCTTAATTGCCTATGGTCGGCTGGACGGCCTTTGATAACTACTGGGGGCGGGGGTTGGATTTTCGGTTTAGGGGCGGTTTTGCCCTGTGTGCCAGCTGTTGTTTTGCGTTTTACCCCAGTCGAAGCGGAGGTAGACGCAACGCTGACTGTGTCTTCATCTTCCTTGTCAATGTCCTGTATGGGTTGGTATTAGTTGGAAGTGGTTAATGGGGGGTTGGCCCATGTCAAGGGTAGTGATATTGAAGTTCCTTTTAAACGGGATCTGTCTAAAAGGAGTTTTGAAAATGTATTTTTCGTTTCTCGGTATCAGAAGTCACACTGGTCGGGGGAGGTGGCGGCGCCATTAATTTGGGGTCGTTTTCATGGGATTCGGCTGGCTTATTCGTTTCCATGGCACAAGAACTGTCTTTAGTTTTTTGTGCCTGCTGGCGGTCGGTCAAGGTGACATTCAGCTTTTTTGCTGTTACGGTACTTTGGAGACAAGTCGGCCTCGCTTTCTTTTTGCTCGTATCGATTTTAGGGGGTGGGTGTCTCTAAAGTGTTGTCTTACTTTAGATGCAAGCGTCGCTGATGCTTAGATGGCAGTATTCTCGCAGCTTTTCGTAGTCCAGACGGCACTGGACGCAGACTTCAGCAAAGCTTTTACATCGGTTGCGTATTTTGCGAATGAAATCATCGGACAGTTTACGGTCTGGGATCGACTCCATGGAGATGTTCGATAGCGCATCGTCATCCTCCGTTTGGTCGCCCATTAGACACGCTGTTGCCGGTGTTATGTCCCCGGCGACTAGAAAATGACAAGTGCTAGACTTCTTACGGTCTTTACTAATTACCACTTGGGTAAAAAGTAGTCCTATACACAAAAGAAATGATCGAGCGATCGTGAAATAAAAGGCCGCCGAGCTCAGTCCTGGGAACTTCAACTAGTTCTTGTTAAATTAGCGATCGAAACAAGAGAAGGCAGTGCATGAAATATTTGGATTTAGTTTTTATTTGTACTTCACCTTCTGGTGACTAACTTATCAAATTGCCAGTACCCTAAAGGGAAGCAGTTTTAGGTATACATTTGACTCACTTGTACGAAGGGTTTTATGAGCTATCGATGCCAGATGTTTTATGAATATGGCAACTTTGTGAAACTGGTGTTAGTACGAAAAGCATAACCGTATCGTTAAGTTAAGGTTCATTCGTTTCTGTTGGAATTTATTTTACTTTAATATAATCATTTTGTTTCTGCTCTAAAGTTGGACTATTTATTTACACCTTTAAATAAATATTCAACAAAAGCATTAATTATTAGATTTTACAAGATTTTCTATTTATTAATTATTTTAATCAAGTTACCTCACGTAGGAGTGGTACTTGGAAATTATTGTTTTTTTTTTGTCTTTTTAGGCAGACTTGGTGACTGACAATGTTTAGTGTTTTTACTTTTATTAACCTTGGTCAATAATGAAAGTCTAACAGGATCAGAGGCGAGGAATTAAGTGAGGACACGGTAGAGGGAAGGTGGAGCAACCTTAAAAAAACATAAATAAGACAGCAGAAATGATATTAGGAGTCCAACGAAAACGACGACGGAAACAATGGTTCGACGATGAATGCTCTAAAGCAATCGACGAGAGAAACAACGTCAGGACAAGAATGCTACAGAACCCAACCAACAGAAGTGTACAAAAACGTGAGAACAATAACCAGGAATTTAATAGTGAGGGAAAAACAAGAATTCCAAGAAAAGCAAATAAAAGAAATAGAGCAACACAGACAAAACAAAAATACAAGAGCATACTACAGAGGAATAGCGAATATGGAAAAAGGATACCAACCCAGAGCGAACAAATTCCTGAGAACAGAAGAGAACAAACTCATAACCGACCACCGAGAAATCATGAACACCTGGAAAAAACACTTCCAACAACTTCTTAATGTGTGTAGGCGTTGTCGTCCACCACAGACCATCCGGCAACTAATGGAGAAATGCTGGGAATTTAATCGAGACCTCCATCAACTATTTATTGATTTCAGGTAAGCCTATGACACGGTCCGGAGAATAAAATTGTGGCAAGCGATGGAAGAACTGGGCTTCCCGAAAAAACTCATAAGAATTACACAACTATGTATCGGGCGGCGGCTCAAAAAGCAATGTTAGAGTTGGACAAACCTTCTCGGAGGTGTTTAATATAAACAACGGCCTTAAACAGGGTGATGCCCTATCACCGCTGCTTTTTAATGTTGCTCTAGAACATGCCACCAGAAAGGCTGATATCTGCCCTCCAGCGACGGTCTTTCAAAATAATGGCCCTAACGGTGCCCTAACCTACTCCTGGCTTTTGCGGATGACGTTGATATCATTGGAAACAGCAGACTAAATATCAAAAATACATTCAGCAACTTCGAGGAACATGCTGGAAATATGGGGCTCAAGATCAACGAAGAAAGAACAAAATATATGTACTCCACCAGATATAACCAGATCAGAGACAGAGTAGGTCAAAACATTACAATGAATGACTACAACTTCGAGCGGGTCAAAAAATTCAAATATCTTGGAACAACACTATCAGAAGACACTGATGGGACAGAAGAAGTTAACTCTAGATTTCAAGTCGGAAACAAATGCCTTTATGCAACTGATAATCTACTAAAATCAAAGCAAACATCAAGACGTACAAAAATAAATATATATATAAAACAATAATTAGACCAGTTGTGATGTACGGATGTGAAATGTGGACGCTGACCGTGGCAAATGAAGAACGCCTCCGAGTCTTTGAGCGGAGAGTACTCAGGAAAATATATGGTCCAGCCGTAGATGCAACAACGGGAAGATACAGAACTCGTACAAACAGAGAGCTAGAAGACCTAGATGGAGAGCCTAACATTGGCCGAGAAATAAAATCCAAACGATTACATTGGGCGGGACATGTGAGAAGACTACCGAATAATCGCACTCTCAGACTTGTATGGGAGGAAGCACCAGAGGGTAAAGGACCCCTAGGCCGCCCACGACTCTGATGGAGAGACGATATTGAATATTGCCAAAGGCTTAAGGGCAATGAGCATCCAAAATCCACTCGATGCCATGAGCGACAGACAACAGTGGAGGACTATTGTGAAGTCGGCAAAAACCCACCCTGGGTTGTAAGACACGGAGTAAGTAAATAATAATGAAAGTAAATAATCAAATACTTTGACAAAGAAAAACAAAATCTCAAGTTAAAATCGGTCAATAATAGCTAATTTTAAGCTACTAGTTAAAAAAATTGTTTAGTATTATAAATTTCCCACTACATATTTCATAGCTAAATAGACGTACCTATTCATAATTCTCAACATCTCGGCAGTCTAGACAAAACACTGCAATATCAATAATTTTTTTGGTCGTAGTAATTATATATCGGAAAATGTTCTGATGAAAAATACTAAAATATCTTTTAGCAATTAAAAGCTGTATATTACGTGGCCAATATTAAAGTAATATTCAAGTTTCCTTTATACCGTAGTGCTTAGCGCATATGTCACCACATTATTAAAATGGGAAGAGTTTCAATTCGAATTATGAAGGATTAGTCTATGAATAAGCTAACACTAAAAGTTCATTCATATATTAATTATTCTCTGCCTTTTTTTAATATCTTATTAATTAGCATTTTGATTTACTTACGTCCTTCCTTGTTTTTCAATCCATTTGCCAATTCCTGGATTTCCCAATGAAAAATAGGATATAACTACAACTCCATTTTCTTGACAGAATTTTACAAGTTCAGGCTGCTGCAAGTACACGTGGAGTTCTACTTGATTTGCAGCTGGCTTGATTCTAGCGTTTTCGATGATCTTTGCTACTTGCTCTTTGTTAAAATTAGAAACTCCGATAGCTTTTGTACGCCCAAGATCTACTTGTCTTTCCAGTTCCTAAAAGGGAAATATACAAATTATTAATTAATTCAGTAGCATTGTCACTAGATATTTTTTTTGCGGCTCAATATAACGATATATGAAGATAAACAAGATCGATATTTATTTTCACTGTTTTTGTCAGTAACCATTTTTGTCCTATTACATCCTTTGTAGTGATTATAAATTATTTTCGTTAGGATATCATTGCTGATACAATATTCCTCTTGAAAAATTGAACGGTAATACTATCAAATGCGAGAATATTTTTCAAAACATGTACACTAAAGGTTATTTTATCTTACTTGCGAACGTTTATGGTAGCTAATTTCAAATAATTTACAGACGGATGAAACATCATAATGTATGAAAAGCAATATGCATTAGGAAATTATGACTTTATTCATAAAGCGTTAAGGTTTAATAAACATTTGGCTATTCAGAGAGAAAAATAGTTCAAGCAATTAAATCCAAGACATATATTCAATAATTTTTGCAGCGTTTAATATTTTGTTGTAATTTGACCCTAGACTACTATGTACCAATAAATTGCGTATAATTTCGAAACTATATTAGCCCCACACTCTAACAGCCAGTAGTGCTCTCGCTGAAGTCAAAGTTTACGGAATAAATATAAGTTGCCTGTTGCCTCACTCACTGTCGGTACTTTGATGCATTGAGATCACAAGCGTGCCGCAGATACCTGCATATTCTGTAAACTTTGTACTTTGTACCATCAAATACGGTGAACAACTGTGTATGCGTATGCATCGGCGGTGACTGGCTCCTCGAGTGAGAGGGGGAGGGGTCCAGCCGGTTTTGCTCTTAGCGGATAAATACAGCTTGCGAGGAGCGTTCAACCATCCACCGTTCCACGAGTACGTAACAAACAGATGTATTTACGGTCCAGCGATTTGCGTTCAAGAGCCCTCGTGGTGTAGTGGAAAGGCACTGCGTTTGTGATGCAGGGGCCATGGGTTCGGTTCCCGTCGGTAGCAATCCATTTTTTAAAATATTATATTTGTTTCTTTTTTGAAATTCGGGTTAGTTTGGGTTAGTTTTGGTTAGTTTCGTATGATTGCGCCCCGGAGCGAGCGAAGCGAGCGGAGGGCAATGCGTGAAGTGAAAAAAAACAGGACTCGTGGAACGGTGGAAGGGCGAAAGGCTCCTCGCAAGCTGTATTTTTTCGCTAGTGGTTTTGCGTGCTTCGAGAGTGCGGGAACTTCTATTTTATTTAGTAAACTTTGCTGAAATGTAGTTTTTATCTCTAGTGCGAAACAGTTTGATTCCGCGTGTACATGGTCGTACGGTATTTTGCATCAAGCTCAACACGTACAATTTAGTGTCAACAGTAATATAGGAATAAGTATTTGTACGTCATTTTGATGTGGGTTTAACAGTTGTGCGGGTAGTAAGTACTTTAAAAATGCGCACAAAATGGTTAAGTGGTGCAGAATCTGAAAAACTCGTATACGAGAGTTATTAGCGATAGTAAGATAGACGATAAAATTAAGGTAGAAGAAGATTCCGATACACACAATGAGTCTGACGAGAGTGTATGCAATCCTGATTACAGCTCGACAGAAGACGATCAGGACACCTTAGATACAGGTTTGATGAAAGTTTGGAGAGAGCAAAATACCGGTATTTTTGTTGCGCCTACTTGAAACGCAAGACTAATACCTCCTGACTTTATAGGTACATTTTGTTCAGGTTTGCAACAAGTGGGAAGTTATACTTGTATATATTATTTAGCATTATAAGATCCTTTACACAAATAGTGCACTATATAAAAATCGGCCTTTCCCATTGGCCGATCCGCATGGCCCTCCGCTCGCTTCGCTCGCTACGGGGGCTCAAGGAAAGGGAACTAACCAGGTGCTAACCCAATCTAACCCAAGACATACCCAAAATCAAGAAAAAAAGCTGTTTAGAAACATAATCTTAAAAAAAATAAAAAAAAGCAACGGGGTTCGAACCCGCGTTTTCCAGGTGAGTCCCAACTATCTAAACCTTTACACCACGAGAGCTCTTGACAGAAATCGATTGCATCACGACAAACCATCACAGTTCCTTCGACGACTTCAAGGCTTAGCAGGTACAGCAATTCCATATTCACTGGTACGAACCTGTACGTTTTACGGGTACATAAAGAGTAATGTTTTAATAAGTGGCTGTACGACAAAAATAAAAGTCACTGCGACGAACGTTTTTGATTTGATTAACAGTATATTGAACCACACAGTATATACATTTATCCACAAAACAACCAACAACTGAAGAAAATGGTTTTTTAACTAAAGTAAAGAAGCTGCGAGAAGTAGAACGAATTACTTGCTGTTTTTAACTTTGACGAATTTTACTGGCTTTGACGACGACAACTTTTTACATTAACGAATCTGACTAAATTTTATATGTACTTAGTTATCGAATTGAACTTCTATAATCTTTAACTATTTTGCCTTTTGATTTTACGATCGAGCTTACGACCTTTTCGAAGCCATCTTATCGATGGTTCTATACGAATTGAATTAGGAAAAAATCACACGCTTCTCTTTCATATGTATGATGCAATTTTTTCAGGCCACGACAGCGCGATAAAAATATTAGTTTGTCATTGCTTTAATCAAAATAAGCAGCTAAGCAGTTTTTTGGCCTGGGAACTTAAACTGTAAATCGATCTCTTATTGATAAATGAAACGCGTAATATTTAAAATTCTAATTTTTGTTGAAAGCAATTATCAACAGAACCATTTGGCAGAGTCCTCTTACTACCGGCATACAAACCACTGTTGCTATTTCTACAAGTAACACTTTGGCCGAAGCAGCAGAAACCGTGGATCGCGTCTACGATATTTTATCGTCACGTCCATCGATCGCCACCACAAGTGCTCCGACCACCAGCCATTCCAGCGACATCCAGAGGCTCGCTATAGACTTGGAACGAGTGATAGTGCGCCTTGATTCGATGGAGACACGATTAACGAACATTGAGTGAAATCGATCGCGTTCCGGTTCCCGTCCTCGGCGTCCATCTACCCCAGGACATTCTTTCCGCTCTCAATCCCGTATGTGTTGGTACCATTATAAATTTGGTGAAGCTGCTAAAAGTTGCAATCAGCCTTGTGAGTGGGAGTCGGAAAACGAAGCTGACAATAGTTAATCGCGGGCAGCGACCATTGCCTACTTAAATCCCGCCGTTTATTCATTCGAGACAAGTCAACCAATGTACAGTTTTTAGTGGATACAGGAGCAGATCTCTGTGTTTATCCTCATCACCTACTTCGAGAACCGCGTGAATAGTCACCCTATGTACTTTCCGCTGATAATGGAACTAACATAACGACTTTTGGTACCTGTACTTTCACACTCGATCTCGGCCTACGCAGGGATTTCACTTGGAGATTTGTAGTTGCCGACATTTCTAAACCCATTCTCGGAGCAGATTTTCTAGCATATTATGGATTACTTCCGGATCTACTTAATGGACGCCTAGTCGATTCTTTTCCAGGAGAGGTGACGGAGTGTAGTATACCTTCCATTAAAACGGTCATGGGCTTGTCTCAATTTCACGACTTGTTAAAGCCGTTTCCAGACATTACTCGCTCAGAAGGAACTCCTAAAACGATCCGTCACGCAACGAAGCACCACATCGCGACCACCCCTGGACCACCAGTTTCGCACAAACCACGCCGACTCGCTCCGGTTAAATACCAAGCTGCCAGGAAAGAATTTGATACGCTGCTCAAATTAGGAATCGTACGACCCTCCGAAAGCTGTTGGGCAGCACCTCTTCACCTAGCCCCGAAAAAGGGGGACGAATGGAGACCATGTGGGGATTACCGCGGACTCAAAGCTAGAACGATCCCTGATTGCTATCCTACTAAGCACATTGAAGACTTTTCCCAGTGCCTTCGCGGAAAAACAATATTTTCGACCGTGGATTTAGTGCGCGCGTATAACCAAATCCCGGTAGCCGAAGAAGACATTCCGAAAACCGCGATTATAACTCCATTCGGGTTGTTTGAATATCGATTTATTGCTTTTGGCCTTCGGAACGCGGCACAAACTTTTCAACGTTTTATCGACGAAGTGCTTCACGGACTAGATTTTTGTTACGCGTATATCGACGACATCTTAATCACCTCGACATCACCAGAAGAGCATTTACGTCATTTAAAGGTTCTTTTCGAGCGACTAATGAAATATGGAGTCGTAAATAACCCCGCGAAGTGCGTGTTCGGTCAAGCTGAAGTGGTTTTTCTTGGCTACCTAGTTTCCGAAGCAGGTACTCGCCCGTTACCCGAGAAAGTGCACGCGATTCGGACATTTCCGCGACCGGATACAGCAAAAAAGCTTCGTCAGTTTCTAGGTATGATAAACTTTTATCGCAGATTTTTACCTAGAGCTGCCGTAACGCAAGCCCCGTTAAGTGAACTTTTAAAAAACAATGTTAAGGGTAAAACACCCGTTAATTGGACACCTGTGGCATCCGCGGCTTTTGAAGCCATCAAAGAAAGCCTTGCACAGGCTGCTTTGCTTGCTCATCCAAAATTCGACGCGACTCTCGCCATTTTATGTGACGCGTCGGAATTCTCCGTGGGTGCCGCGCTACAACAGTGGAGCGAAGGTGCATGCCAGCCCCTAAGTTTTTTTTCGAAGAAACTTAGCCCTGCCGAGCAAAAATATAGTGCTTACGATCGCGAACTTTTGGCAATATACCCCGCAATTCGTCATTTTCGTCATATGGTAGAAGCAAGACAATTTACAACTTTTACAGACCATAAGCCTATAACATTTGCATTTGGTCAAAAAGCAAGCCAGTGCTCACCACGACAGTTCCGCTATTTAGATTTTATTGGCCAATTTGCCACCGATATCCAGAAATGGCAGCAGGAGAACTCTTCTCTGCAGTTGACGCGCATGCAGATTTCCGGAATCAATACCTTATTATTATGCGATGTTTCTACTGCAGCAGTTCGACCGTTTATTACCAAACCTTTCAGGAGAGCCGGCGAGTGCGTCGCCAAGCAGGCCAATTTTCGGTCTTAAGGTGGAAATAAAAGTTAGTATTCTTCGGTCCCCGTTTAGTTACACAACCCTTGGTAGAGAGCTCTGCTTATTTCATATTTTTGCTGATATCGTATATTTCGTTCACTTTTGTAATTTAGAGTTTCAAGAATAAATCTTTAACTCTCTCCTGATGTTCGGCCCTGCCAAAACTGAAGGTATTTCAAATTCACGAGTAAATTAAAATAAGCGTATAATCTATCCCTAACGCTAAAATATAAATACGCTGCCGAACCTTCAGTTTATTAGACTTTGTGTGTCACCTAAAAGACCGATCCTGGGCAGTACACACGGTACGCTTTGGGTTTTATAACTATGTTTTTTATTGTATTTTTGCAAGGTATTCTTCTTCCGGAAAATATTTGCCTATATTCAGCTTGAACTCGTATTATGTTATTATTGTTTGAATACAACAAGCGAAATATTTCCTGTTTTTCTTCCTCTGAGCATCCCATACTATTTTCAAATGAATGACGTCTATGAAAATCTATCAGTATGACAGACAGTGACAAATTAAAAGGTAACTTACCACAATAGGTAATTCTAAACAAATTAATACAGTTCAAGTTGAAATATTTCACAAACGGTAAAACTAAATAGTAATAAAGTATGTATTTTTGAATTCAGGAAAAAAGATCTACCAGGCTAGCTGAAAATATACAGGGTGTTCCATTTAAAAAAATATGAGATGTGCTTGCCCCGCTCTCGGTGATGGGCGATTGTTTCATCGGATAGTCTCAAACTTTTGTATTTACACCTTTTACCTAGTATTTATACTTCAGCCTCTAGGTGTGAGTCAAAATATAAATGAACACCCTATACATTGCTCGTGTGAAATTAGATTTTCAATACTTGTGATGTAATACACTATTAGCCGACCTCTAAGGGCAAAGAGAGTCATAAGGGGCTAGCCGTAAAAATTTCTAGCAGGCTGGATCGTTAAGAATGTTTACCGTTTCCTGAAGTTACTATGGAAACGAGTTTGTATAGGTGGAACATTGAAAATAGTAGATGACAGTGTCATAATTTTCTTAAAGTTCGCTTGTTAGCTTCCGTGCTCACACGTAAAGTTCTTTATAATGGTTTTGCAATGTAAATAACTATTGCAATGCTGCGTCCGGTAAGAAAATTACGGGACACAATACCGCAAAATGTAATTTTACGGAAAAACGTTATATTCGTAAATATGTGATTTATGATAACGTATAAAATCAAAATAATTTTGCCAGAACGAACTCGTACTAATCAAGTTTGCAAACATTTAAATCATAGGTTGAAATTTTATCTTAAGTTACATTGATTTAGTCATACTAAAAATAGCATCCAAATGCCAAAAAAACATTTATCTTTCAACTTATTCTGTACAAAATTGAATCTTACTTTCCATGTAGAAATATGGTCTGTCAATTCCGGTTCATTACTGTGAGGTCCAGCCTGTTGATCTTTGACACATACTGGAAAATGAATCAAGTACAAGTCGACATATTCTAATTGAAGGCTATTTAATGATCTTTGAAGGTAATGTTCGACCCTAAAACAATATAGAAAAAAGATGTGTAGTAAAGAAACCAAACAATTTTAAAAAAACAACGAGAATATCGCTTCTATTGCAAACTTAGAAAACAATTTATATTATAAGAGGATGAAGAGACGAGGATGGTACGCGTACAGTAACAGTGAAATTATAAGTCAAAGAACCCAATATTGAACGATGTGATAATTGTCAATGATCTACGGTGACTTCCTACCGTATTATGATACTAAACCCGAATGGCGCTTGCACGAACATATTGCTGCTTTCCGGTCGTAGTTCGCTACTATGATTTCACACCACGTAGAGACGGTAGATAAGACAAAGAACGATATCAGGCAGTTTAGCATTAAGACTAGTAAATATAAGGCAACGCTCACTCAACCCCAACCTTTATTTTTTTTCGAGTTGACCTTAAACTAGGCTCCGCCCTCTTGACCTCGGATATAATTGACTTTCGCCTATTCGGACTAACGAATTTGACTTTGAGATTATTTGTTTTTATTGTCTTGTCCCAACTGACTTGACCTTGTGTACATTTGACTTTCACCCAAGGTCACATTGAACTTGACCCCCGCCCACCTGTCCTTAGACTTTAGCCCACTTGGGCTTACACATTTGACCTAAAGATTATTTGTTCCTATGGTCTTAGCCAACTCACTTGACCTTGTTTGCCCTTAATTTTCACCCAGGGTAACTGAACTGCACCCCGCTCACGTTTGCATGATCTTGGCCAAACTCACTTGGCCTTGGTTGCAGAACTCAATCTGCGACTAGAGCTGGGTTAAAAAATATTATCATCATCATCACTATCATCATTATCCTGAAATATTTATTCGTTCTGCAAAAATGATGATATATCAATGGGAACATTTTTTTATATATGTTTGTCTGACTTCTTGATTCTTGTTGGTGTGAAAACTTAGAAGATTGAGGAGTTGAAAATAACGGAGGAGAAGATACTTCCCGTTTTATTAAAGGTTCCGATTTTATAGTTTTAATTAATTCTTGCAAAGGTTGAGTAATTGGCTTTAAATCTTTTTCTTGGCGAATTTTTAATTCGGCTATATCTAACTTGTGGGCTTGATATTTTCGCTTTACGGCTTTACGAGCTTTGACTAGTTCTTTTGCAATTTTCCCGTTCATGCTTATAGATATAGTTTAGATCACGAACTAATATCAACTT
This sequence comes from Pissodes strobi, assembly GCA_016904865.1. Taxonomy (NCBI): domain Eukaryota; kingdom Metazoa; phylum Arthropoda; class Insecta; order Coleoptera; family Curculionidae; genus Pissodes; species Pissodes strobi. Next base: position 30,937 of record MU187436.1, on the reverse strand, counting down.
AATTAAAATGATGATTACATATTTTTTCTAAAATTTAATAAAGGTATCAAATTTCTTTCGATACCTGCCAGATTTTATGTTGCAATCTTTATCAAGTACAAAATCATAATCTGACCGCCAACAAATACCACATAAGTGCTTAAATTGTTGATAAGACATATCGGTATTTACATGATTATCATAAAAATATGTTTTAAGTTTGCACCATCCTGTTTAAATATTATTAACGAATTCATATTATATCTAATTAATTGTTTAGAAACAGATGAATATGTTTGGCTTAAATAAAAACAATCAATATGCTTATGTCTACCGTAACAGAAGCAATATCTCATAATATTCTGATCACAACAACCAATTTCATCAATTATGATAACAGAATTAGGTTTAATTTCATTCGGAATCGGTGGTATTATATCTTCTTCACGAAATGATTCAAAATATCCTATTTCTTTAATTAAATGTAATAGATTTCTTAAAAACTCGTATTTTGACTGAAACAAATGATTTTGAATAAATATGCACATTTCCAAATCTTAAATAATCTTCGGAAGGTAATAGAGCAATAATTACATTAGTTTTCCCACATCCAGATGGCCCTACGACTATTGCTCTTTTACATGAACCTCCAAACGAGGCACCATGCTTTCTAAAATTTCTTATATCTAGATCATGATTTTTTATCGGTAAAGGAAACTGTTGCTTTTCAATCTGCATTTGATCAGTGTTGAGCAAGCTCTTACTGTTCAAATTGAGAATGGATCCATAAACTTCATATTATATATAATGGGATATGTTACATCTGACTCTAGTAAAAGCTTAATGCTCAAGTTGAAAGGTGGTTCATTAAACAGTCTTATTAATAAACTACCTTTTGAGTTACACATTCCATCATGTGTGGTCGACGAACAAATCTTGTTAAACGTCTTCAGCCAGGAGATAAGAGTGAAAATCTTTTAGGCGAAGCTTGTTAAGAACACGATATTGCTTATTATAAATTACCCGACTTAAAGAATCGCAACAGGGCAGATCAGTTATTAGCGGAGCTTTTCAAAGATTTATGTCAAGTGACGCTACTTTAGGAGAACGATTGGCTGCAGTGGGAATAGCGAGCATGACGAAAATTAAGTCTAAGTTAGATATGGGTATTCAAAAGAAAGGGAAAGGTACTCCCAAGATTATTTCATTTCAATGAGCTTTACGAAGGGCGAAAAGGGGGATATTGGGAAGGAAATACAAAAATTTACGAATTGCGGCTGAAAATACTTTAACATATATCAGAAGTGAAAGCGTTAAAGCAAAACAACCTACTAAAAGAATTGTCACAATTCCAAAATTTGGTGGTTTGTTACCGGTAATTCCATTATTTGCAGGATGCTCTGCATTAGGAGAACTAAGTGGGAGAGCTGCAGGAATTGCTTCGTCAATAAATGGGGTTAAAAGTGCAAAAAATAAACTTGAAGAACAAAAAAGACATAATAAAGCTATGGAGCAAATGTCAATTGGTAAAGGTCTTTTACGACCTTATAAGCAAGGTAGTGGATTATATTTGAAACCCGACGCAAAAAACTGTTAAATATGCTACCTCGCAAACCACTTTAAAATTTTGAGTTAATCAAATATGTGGAACTATTGAAAATCCCCAATTTTCGTGGAATATTTATTTATGCGTAATAAACTACCAAAATATATAAATAAAGTTGAACGTGCTATTATTAATTTGGATGGTCAATCTGGTCTAGGGACTCATTGAATAGGTCATGTAAAACACAGTAAACATATTATTTATTTTGATAGTTTTGGAGTTTTAAGACCACCTGCAGAAATAATACCATACTTTTTAGTGAGGGTAGCACAAATAACATCTTTTATAATCATGATTCCTATCAATCATATGATTCATCAATTTGTGGGAAACTTTATCTACAATTTCCATTTATATAAACATGTAATTATGAACTATTCTTTATTTTAAAGAGGTTGTGATAACTGACATGTAATTTACAATAGCTCTTTCAGCTCAAAGTAGTGAACTTTTTGCAATATTTAATCCACCAAATTACTTAGATGAAGACTCAGATTATGTTATAGGACTAACAAATTTTGAAACTTTTAATGTCATTCCAACATTGATGAAACTAATAATAAACTTTATTATGGAAAGGCAGACGATTACGTTGAAATGCCGGCTGGTAGTTATGAAATAGGCGATATTAATACATTCTTACAAGAAATCTTTAAAAGGAAGGGAATATATTTTTTCTTCAATCGTCAGTAAATCCGTCATTACTCGACTGTGTAGGCGGCCGTGAAGTTTCGTTTTTTCTCCGCCAGAGCTTTACTTTTCACTTTTCCGCCGGCGGAGGTAAAAGTGTTGTCATAGCAACATAGATACAATACAAACAGACAACAAAATAAGCGCCAACAACTCAAGATTTATTAAACTACAATTTGTATTTATCACTCAATTTGTGACTGCATTTCTAAAAATCACTAATTTAGGAACAAATTGGTTATTATTTAATCGAACTTACTCAATAACTGCTTATCAATACGGAATTAAAACGCAATCGGAGACGCAATCTTAAAAAAATAATTATTGTTGACAGTGTCCACTGACAGCTTTATGTTACATTACTATAGCAACAACCTGTGCCTATTCACCGACACCGGTCTAAGCCGCCTTGCGAACCCATTTATCTTTAATAATAATTAGATATTATTACTATTAAAAAGAGGTGTTTTTGCATTAATTTGTCGACATTTGAAGAAAAAACAGCATATTTTATTTGGAGGAAAAGTTACTTTTCATGGCTTGCTCTCTATTACCAGCCTCACTCCGTTCGGCTGTTAAACACGAGCGCGCCATGAAAAGTATCACTTTTCCTCCATATAAAATAATATACTATTCTCTTATATGCTAATCATACAATCTGAAATTAAATCTACTGTAGATATTATATTTAAAGATGGAACTAAGGACTTAAAAACCAAAGAATTAAGGGTGATGGAAAAAGTGAATTATCAGACAATCCCGCTGAAGTTATAAAAGTTAATTCCTTAAACATAGATTGCAATATTGCTGAAGGTTCCTATCTGAACAGAAGACCTGTCTATGTCTATATTATACATCAATTTTTCCCTAACGTTTCGCCAGGATTTAAAATAACAAAGTCCTCAAGATATTATATATTTTCCAGTAATAGTTATAGCAATAGACAAAATTACTGTTAAAATATTAAATCAGAATCTTGATTTTGTTAATTTTCGAAAAGAAACTATTTTACTCAGGTTACATGTAAAAAAAATTAAATTTCAAAAAGTTCAAAAACATTTTTTATGGCAGTTGCACACACACTAAAGGGAGATCCTATGGCGCTCGACGAGCGGTGTGTGTGCGAAGATATTAATTGACACGGTTCTTGAATAGTTGCAGGTTGTAATTAGTGGGAAACAGATGTCCTGGGAGTGAGTTCCACAGTGATGCAGTGCGCCAGATAAAGGAGTTCTTGTAAAGCGATATTCTAGGTGTTTCCAGTTGCACGACGAACTGGTGCGCTCTTGCCGTCTGTCGTGACTTTCTGACAAGAGTTGCCAGGGGTGAGGCGGGCCAAATCCTGGGAACATCTGCCGTGAAAGGATCTGTAAAACAGAGACATCTCGGCCACATGTCTGCGGTGTTCGAGACTATCCAGATTCCAGGTCAACTCCGGGTCGCCGACGAGACGCACAGCTCTCTTCTGAATGGAATCCAGCAGCTTCAGGGTGTGGTTTGGTGCGGCACCCCAGATATGTGAGCAATATTCTAAGCACGGTCTTATTTGCGCTTTGTAGAGCAAGAACAACTGCTGCGGTGTATAGAGATTTTTGTTGCGAAATAGCGCACCAAGCTTCTGAGAGGCTGATTTTGCGATGTTAGCAACATGGTCATGCCAGGACATATTGCTGTTGACGGAGACACCCAGCAGTCCGATTGACGAGGATAAAGGAATGGTCGATCCTGCCATAATGATGACAGGGCCCGCTGTATTGGCCCTCTTGGTAAACGTTGCTGCTTGGGTCTTTGCTGCATTGAAATGGACCAAATTTCGGTCGCCCCAAGTTTGAACTCTCTCCAGGTCTTGAAGTGGGAGACAAGGGTACTGTCATCTGCAAAACTGTAAACAGGATTATTCGTTTCGATCAGCAGGTCATTAATATAGATGAGAAACAGAGTTGGTGAAAGTATTGCGCCCTGATGCACGCCCGCGTTGATGGTGAATGTGTCTGAGATGTGCCCATCAACTGCAACGTGCAGAGATCGGTTCTTAAGGAAACTGGCAAGCCAGCTGCAAAGAGAGGATGGCAGTCCGAAGAACGGCAGTTTGTTGAGAAGTCCGTCATGCCAAACTCTGTCGAAAGCCTTTGAAATATCCAACGCAATCGCTCGAGACTCTCCGTGGTTCTCAATTGCCCTACTCCATATATGAGCGACATAGGCCAATATATCTCCCGTCGATCTCTCTTTGCAAAAGCCGTATTGATTATCGCTGAATATTCTATTGTTCTCGAGGTACTTGAATAGTTGCTGATTGACTACACGTTCCATGACTTTGGAGATTATTGGAAGCAAGGCAATTGGGCGATAGTTTGAGGGCGTGGTTTTCTTGCCTTTTTTTGGAACAGTTTGCACTCGAGAGACTTTCCAAGAGGATGGATAAATCCCTTTTCCGTAAGACAGAGAAAAAAGCCTGGAAAAAACGGGTGTTAGTTCGTTGGCGCAATTCGTTAGCACGATGGCAGGTATTCCGTCCGGTCCTGATGCCTTTTGCGTATCTAGTTTTTTAAGGATTTTGCGAATATCACGTTGAGAAAACTTGACTTCTGCCATTGTTGTGTTCGGTATGGTGGGGAGAGCCTTGCCTTGGGGGACGTCTAAGGTAGAGTGCGATGAAAACATTTTAGCGAGCATGTTTGCTTTTTCCTTGGCTGTAGTCACCGTGATGCCACGTTCGTCTGTCAAAGGTGGGAGAGACGTTTTTGTAATGCTGTTACTCACTGCCTTTGCTACCGACCAGAAATTCCTGGAACCACTGGGGCATTGCAAAAGTTTATTCCTGATCCTTTGATTGTGTTTGTCCTTAGTTTCATCGATCACACGCATGCACTCGTTTCTCGCTTCGATAAAATAATTGCGATTTTCAGCCGTCTGATTTTGCTGCCAGTACTTGTAGGCTTGCTGTTTCCAACCTACAGCTCTTTCGCATCTTCTGTCGAATCAGGGCTTTCCTTTTGATGGTAACTTGATGGAATTTGAGATTTATGCTTCCATTCCTGAGGAGATTACTTGCGTGATCACTTCGCAGCAGACTGAGGGATCGTCAGTGCCAAAGCAGACGTCGAGCCAAGGAAAATCTAGAACTCCCTTAGATCGTCCCAGTTTGCAGAATTGTAATGCTAGATTTTGCGAGGCAATGGTTGATCCTTCTGTATGAGTGGCAACTCACACACCGTTGTAACAAGTTTGTGGTCGGAAGTGCCCAATGGCGAACAAACTGTAACCGTGTACTGGTCAGGATTGGTGGTCAGAAAAAGATCCAGGAGGGCGGCGAATTCGCCCCTCTCTGAGATTCGAGTTGGTTCGTCTACAAGTTGAGTAAGCCCGCAGCTTATGGCAAATGCTTCAGCTTCTCTACCTTCGTTGTCCGTTTTGTTGTGATGTTTGAGCCAGTTGGTGTTGTGGGAATTGAAGTCACCCAGAACGATTATTTCTGAAATGGGGTGATTGAGTCAAAAGTGGTAGCTAGTGTTGAAAAAAAGCATTGGTATGCTCTATCGCTCGGAGGGCGTTAGAGACAACATATAAACTTGGTTAATCCCTTGGCGGTGAACTTGAGCCACATGACGTCAAGGTTATTCGGTTCGAGTGCTTCCTCGCGGTGACATGAAAGGTCGCTTCGGACAAAAAGGCATATTCCGAACTTATGTCTAAATCGTATATGTAATTCGTAACCAGGATAAGGGTAGTTACCTGTTGTTGTAGAACATACTTGTGTTTCTGTAAGGGCTAGTATGTGTGGTCTATTTGCTTGTAGATGTTGGTGTACCGAATTTATGTTTGTATTTAGGCCTCTTAGGTTGCAGAAATCTATTCTAAATTGGTTCGGTATCTTTCCTCTCTGTGAAATGCGGAATGAAGGGCTCCCAGAGCCACACAGCGCTCGGAGATCCGAATGGCCGAGGAGTTTACCTCCGGAATATTTTGATCATGGAAGCACCATCATGTCCATATATTCCTACTGTGGAAACTGGGACCACCAGCGCGGAAGCGGAACATGATTTGGGAAAATCACTTAGCGCTTCCCGGTTCTGGTGGGGTGGTCCTTAACCGGACCATGCGAGTAGGCATGTGCATCTACCACCTAGGGCTGCTTCCCCTGGAAGCATCGGCCTCAGACTCATTCCTTTCGTGGTCCCTAGTATAACAGGAGTAAAAATTGGGTTTGTTGGATCACTCCCCAGTGATCAGCTCCAGACTTTGTACTTTGGTATTCTCCAGCCTGGAGGAGGACGATGGGATTTGATGGGCCACATCCCGTTGCAACTCGGAATGGCGGGGGCGTCACTCCCCGTAATGAAACTGCTCTCAACAGTTTGACGTTCCTGCCGGCCAATAAAATGCAGCCCCTCTTGTCACAAACTGTCATTGATCAGCTCCAAACTTTGAACTTCGATGTTCTCCAGCCTGGGGGCGGACGATGGGATTTGATGGGCCACATCCCGTGGCAACTCGGAATGGCGGGGGCGTCACTTCCCGTAATCAAACTGCTCTCACCAGTTTGACGTTCCTGCCAGCCAATACAATGCAGCCCCTCTTTTCACAAACTGTCATTGATCAGCTCCAGACTTTGTACTTTGATGTTCTCCAGCCTGGGGGAGGACGATGGGATTTGATGGGCCACATCCCGTAGCAACTCGGAATGGCGGGGGCGTCACTTCCCGTAATCAAACTGCTCTCACCAGTTTGACTTTCCTGCCAGCCAATACAATGCAGCCCCTCTTGTCACAAACTGTCATTGATCAGCTCTAGACTTTGTACTTCGATGTTCTCCAGCCTGGGGGAGGACGATGGGCTTTGATAGGCCACATCCCGTGGCAACTCGGAATGGCGGGGGCGTCACTCCCCGTAATCAAACTCCTCTCACCAGTTTGACGTTCCTGCCAGCCAATGCAATACAGCTCCTTTTGTCACAAGCTGTCATTGATCAGCTCCAGACTTTGTACTTCGATGTTCTCCAGCCTGGGGGAGGACGATGGGCTTTGATGGGCCTCATCCCGTGGCAACTCGGAATGGCGGGGGCGTCACTCCCCGT
>MU187436.1:0-23575 GCA_016904865.1 Pissodes strobi | reverse complement strand
CTCGGAATGGCGGGGGCGTCACTCCCCGTAATCAAACTCCTCTCAGCAGTTTGACGTTCCTGCCACTATGGTCAATTATCCACGTCCGCAGACAACTACTGAAAAATAGCGATTTATAGGCCTTTGTTCATAGTACCGAAGCTAAATATAATAAAGTTAAGTTTAGTAGTCGAGTCAACGCTAATAGGCTAACAAGTAAAAAAAACAGTTTCTTAAATCACTCTTAAACTTTTAAAATGAGTATCCTTAATTTTAATGAAAAACTTTAGGTTGACAATTCTATTAGTCACTCAGAATGTCGTATTACCACCGATGAGCAACTACCCGTCACTCCGCAAAGAATGGGTTCGTAAAATAAGACGAAAAGTAGAATTTAAAATCGGCTTAATACAGCAGCGGCTGTCGACTCGCTCAATGACAATAATTGACTAACTTGTCAATACTGACAGAACGCAACATTTTCCGCTAAACAGCTAGTTTGCTTCCTTGCGGTGTTGCCAACAAAATTAAATAATAATGATGAAATACTAATTCCCGTTCAACGTGGTTAATATGCATATGTAATTTTTAAAAGGTTAATTAATTTTAATGGTTTCATTTAAAGGCAATTTTGTAAGTTGAAAATTTCTAGTAATCAATTTTATTTAAATTTATTGTTAGAAGATTCGTGTCAAACTATATTATTATATTTTTTATATCTTGTTCTAATTTGATTTTTTTTCCAGTCCATGATTGGCAATTGCCCAAGAGATCTGCGCCATCTGCAATGATACAAATAGCGTCAAGAGAGCCTAAAGCAAGTAGTTTATTAAGTTATATTAAACATACAATTTCGACATAAAACTAAACCCTGCGGGGTGCCATATGTCACTGGTTTTGGTGTACTCACCTTGTTATTAACTCTAACTACTTGTCTTTCAAAATGCCCCACGCTAAACAATGCGATACAGGCTTGATAAAACCATTCGATGAATAACTGTATCGAAGGCTCTTACCAAATAGATAAATACTGTACCGCATGGTCTACCTTTGTTTCAACTTTTGATTTTTGATCATTTTTTACATTGGTTCGTCTATTGGGTTCTTTGTAGAATTTCCATTTTAAAGTCCAAATTGGCAAAAGATTTTATTGTTTTTAAATAATGATACTTCTCTATTTTTACCACCTCTCTAAATATTGCGACATTACATGTTGAAGCCTCTAAAAGGATTGTTAAGTATAATGCATAGTTTGTGTTAATAATAATTAGTAATACTGAAGGTTTAATACCTCTCTGAACAAACTCCTTGAATTGGCAACTTTGTCGTTACAAAAATTTCCTCTCGTCTTAATTTTCCAGAATCAAACCATTTTTTAAGAACTTTGCCAATAATGTGCTCATTTTGATAAACAAATGCTGTATCAATATGTCTGTAACCAGCTTCCAAAGCAACGTCTATAGCATTTTCCAAAACTTTTTCTTCGGTGATCTAAAAAATGAGATCAATTCAGTGTGTTGAATTTCTCGTCGGGTCGAGCGTGACGTAAATATGTAGGTAACTGTAATGCTCCTGAAAATTATGGCAACCTTCAATACAAATTGATAATGTTTTGAAAAAATATTTCAATAAACTTTAACAACATAATTTAAACGATTTGGTATAAAAAGTTAATAATTTGCGGCCTTTCAAATTTTGAAGTAGACAACAATAATATAATCATATACTTACGCAAATCGTATTTTACCAGCGTATTCTAAGGCAAAAATATGAAACAAAATTATATAAATATTAGCCGAAAAATACTTCCCAAGGGCACGCCATTCAAAATGAGGCACCTGAAGATGACTTTTTCCCAATATTTCTTAAAATTAGGACATTTGGTGACTTTTATAAACTTTTAGGTTAGTTTTTATTTATATGTCCCATGTACTTTCGATGACACCATAAAAGAACCATGGCGACCCCATTGGGGTCGCGACCCACCGGCTGGGAATCACTATTTTTTCCCTTATGACCGCAATATTTGTTTTTACTTGCTTTTAAAAGAGCATTTTGGGCAACAGCCTATGGAGGCCATTGCATAAATGCTCATAACTATAAGTTTCGGATTATAACTAACTCGGAAGGATATATAATATTTAATTACGTTGTTTCGTTCCTATAATAAATTACGTATTTCGCTTTGTTATTATGAAAGAGACATTAAAGTCATCCTAAAATAGTATATTACTTAACACCTGTTGAAAGTACTCCTTTTCAAACGAGGAGGTTTTTGACACAAAAAATACTCTTTAGATTCTTAAGAACACGATTAATGTCACACTCATGTTGAAATCCACTTTTCAGTATATGTGTTGAAAAATACTTGTCGCGTCATCCTGATTTGTCCAGTCAAAATGCCAAATGATATATGATGTTTAATCCGAGAATAACAAATTGAAAGCATCCGCCGTCTATTTAAATAGAGTACATGTTCGCCTTGAAAGAGATCTCTAGTAGTAAAGATGTGACAAATCACAAGATGGCCGTCCAACTTCAAAAAAAATATCTTAACATTGAAAATGTTTCTGTTATCCTAATATGGGGCCTCAAATCGTGAAAAAGTGTAGGCTACATTTGTCCCATGACGTCATACGAGTGAGAGATCGCTTCAAATATGTTTTTTGCGTATAAACATATGAGACCTTCATGGATCGATAGAATAGATCCATGATCATCTGAAATGGCCAATGACAAAACTTTTTGGAGGTCCAACATTTTTTATAGCGAAAAAGTCATACATTTGTCAAAATTTGTATTTTGCTCTTTTTGGATATAACTCGCGATATCTGAGAAACAACTAATTTTATAATTGATACCGGAAATGTTGAGCAATGTCATTAAGTTTGTTAAATTAAATTACTTTTTGTGCAGCCGTTTTCTTGTTAGAGACAAACTTTTTTGCTTTAAGAATTTTTCCGATCAGCGTACGAAATAAAACCAAAACTTCAAGTAAGTTAAAAAAACGCATTACGGTACGACGTATAGTTGGAAAATTATCGTTACTTTAATTTGAGAGTTTCAACGGTGGCGCGCGGGTGGCCCGCTGTTGAGGTTGAGCCTGTTATGTTATAAAAGTGTATTAAGCTGGCCGCTAAAAACGTCTGACAATTTTAGTCTCAGTGAGATGATAAATAAGCTTAGGTACGTAATCTGCTAACAGTCATTATTTACATTAAATTGTGTTAGCGGTGAACGGGGGTGGGGTGACTTTAAAATTCTTATGACAGACTAGTCGTGTTGCATGTTGATAGATCGGAGATTGATAGACGAATCGAATTCAAATGTTCTTTTTGGTTTTTGCAACCACCCATAACGTTAAAAATTGAAAAAACGAACGAAACTTGAAGTAATATGTATTTATGTGGTATATTTTGATAAACTAAACTTACGTTATCTGCTAAAAGTTATTCTTTACTTTAAATAGTGTTAGGAGTGGATGGGGGTCACTTTAAGTTTCTCACGAAAGATTAGTCGTGTTGCATGTCGCTAGATCGAGGATTAAAAGACTAATCGAATGCAAATGTTTTTTTTTTTTTATTTTTACAACCACCCCTAACGTTATAAATTGTAAAAACTAACGAAACTTGAAGTATAATTTAATTAGCATTGCATGTGGTATATTTTGGTCAACTAAACTTACGTAATCTGCTAAAAGTCATTCTTCACATTAAATTGTGTTAGGGGTGGATGAGGGGATGACTTTTAGTATCTTACGACAAACTAGTCGTGTTGCATAATGTTAGATCGAGGATTGAGAGATGAATCGAATGGAAATGTTTTTTTTTGTTTTTGCAACCACCCCTTATGTTATAAATTGTAAAAAACGACCGAAGCTTGAAGCTATATGTATTTATGTGGTATGTTTTGGTAACGTAATCTAATCTAATCTAATCTAATTTCACCCAAACTGACCCAAACTTATATAAACTATTACTTTCAACACAATTATGACTTTTTTCAGATCTCAAATTTAATTAGCATTGCATTCTGCTTCGGCATTTTCAATGTCTCCCCCGGTTGCATTTTTCTAAAGGGCTGTGAATTTTTTTATTCAAAAAATATGTAGAAAAATAGTATAAAATACACATTTAAAATAGTATATCAAGATACTAGCTTTAAAAGGCCATATTTTTTCGCACGAGTACGAAATTAGAAAATGACTCGCTTGCGGGGAGTTTCATAGTGTGCGAGCGCGCTAAATGTCTATTTTTCTGGTTTTTTAATAAATAACCATTAATTTATTCCAGTCTCGGTAAGTAGTCGCGCGGCCCTCTTTTCCTTATTGACGTCTTTATTAGTAGAAATCCCATTCAAAGCGGTGTCGCAATTTTTGACATTGAACAAATTTATTAACATCATAGCGACTAGTCCACAAAAGTAGTGTCAAAAAAACACACTTCTGCGTATCGAAATGGTATCATTTTTAACACAAAATAGAAAATAGTTATGTACCTAACTAGTGCGGAAAGTGATACTTTTCCAGTGCTTACCGAATTCCGCTTCGCGTCGTTCGGTAAACTGCAGTCGCGTGCGGAAAAGATACTTTCCGCATGTGTTAGGTACAATATTTTTTTTACAAGCGTTTTACCTTGGTACACCACACTCACAAAAACACCGAATCAAAATCCGAAAAAACAGGTATAATTTTGTTGTTACACTTGACATATTTTTTTATAATAGTAGTAGTCGTATGTCTATTGGTTTCTAGGATATTAAAAAATATATTAAAAACAACTTTTTTATTTACATTTCTTCTCTGAAATCATGGAAAGTGATGAAGAAAACTACGCAATTCCCGAATCTATCCTAGCGGAAGCAAAACAAGCCGGCTTAGAATTATAGTACAGACACTCCAAGAAATTGATGATATTTTACTTCTTAGTAATGAAAACAAAATCGCTGAAAGCGATGAGGTTTTACGTCAATTGAAATGTCGAGCGAGGAAGACAATGATTAACTAATATTTTGGTTCCGTCATTTCATGAAGTTTTCTTTCCATGTAAACAATAACTTTCTTTTGTTAAAAATTACATTTAAAAACTACATATAGTCAACTTTACGCTAATAAAAACGAAAAATTAACATTTGTCAAAATTTAAATTAACAAGTTAAGACTCTTACTCTCGGAAATTGTGCAACATTATTACATGCAGTGTTAAGAAGCAAATTGGTAGAGAAAACCTACTTCATTTTACGATTTGCTTAAACTTAAATTTTTCTATTTAAAATGTTAACAAACGTCAATTTTTCATTTTTATTAGAGTATTGACTATAGTTTTCTTTGTTCCAATGTATTTTTTACTACTCATCTTAAAAGGTAAGCTATATGTTAATGTTTAATTTATGTTTATGTCTAAAGGCTGTTTCTACCATTTTTAACCGTTCTGTGATATCCAAACGACTAATAAGCAATATATTGTGATTTTTGGAGCTGAGACTAATAAAACTTAAAGCTATTCCTTCAGTTAATATGCTCGAAAATAATAAAATTTAGGTTTGCATTTCGGTTTTATTTATTAGTAAGGCAGATTTGTTTTCAATATATTTTAGTTTCTAGTTTATTTATAACGAATAATTAATGCCAATTTGTACAGGTCTAAACACGACACAGGAGGTATATGATTTAGCATTTTAAGTACTTAGTTATAAGATTTATCATTATGCCCTCCACATTTTTTAAGTGTCCTATTGTAATTAGACCTTTATTAAGTTTAGAATATTCTTACTACGTTTCTTGAATTAATTTCTGTTAGCAACATTAGTCGGTAGGTATTTTGTATTGTCTGGTAATGAGAAAATAGTAATGACGCAATCATAACACTGATTAGTTATTAGGCCAGTATGTTAGTTTTAAAAAAATTATGTTAGAATATATGTTTTGTTTTTGATATTTTGTTAGTTTAGGTATTATTGGTGGAATGCTTGAATGCTGCCTTTTAAAAGTAGATGTGTTCTAGGCTATTCTTTTTTGCGTTTTTTCTTTTTTTTTTATTTGTTGTTAAAAATTGTTTCAAACTATTTAGGCTGCAGTTTTTAGATCTAGCAGGTTCGACGTCAAAATGGTAGACGTTTTGCTAACTTTAAAAATATTCCTACTCAAATTTTGCCTTATTATAGACGTTAATTTCAGAGCGTCTGCAACAAAAATGCTACCGAATTTATCGTCTGCTGATGTGTATTATGATTACTTAATAATAATAATAAAAAATAAATTTTGAAAAATGACGTTCACCAAAATATTATGTCCGCCATTTTGACACCTGTCTGCTATTCATTAAAAAGGCAGTAGAAAGCTCTGCATGCATGTCGACATCAATTTCGAAAGCAAAACTTTATTTAACACTGTTAAATGTTCACGTCTGAAAAATAATATTTAGTAAATATCAATTTATCATTTTGACAGCGTCTGCCAAAAAATTGCTGCCGAAAAAATCGACTGCTTAATTGAAATTAAAATTGAAAAATCTTGTTCACCCGAATTAAAAACAAACCCTTTTGAGTTCACCCCTTCAACTAAAGCTACCAGTTTGTCTTCTCTTCTCTATTGGTAACAATTTTGAAAAATATCGTTTACTATATTGTCTGCCAGCTCCCATACTATTACCCGAGTACATCCACCACCGAGTAGCGACATTACGGGTTTCAATTTTCATGGCGCCTGCGCGAAATAGATTGTTTAGCTGTCATATGACAAAGCAAATGATGTTTCATTTATAGTCAGGCGGTTGATGTATTTGTTGCGATCATGGGTCAAGTTTCGTTTAGCTGAAATCCGTTAGGAAAAGAATAAATTTATTTTTTGGTATTAGAGTATCTCGCTCAACGCAGAACAATCAAAATTTTTCGCCGCAAATAAATCATTGTCATTTTCAAAAAAAAATATTAAAAGTTTAGAAGAGCGAAAATGTATTTGAAAAAAATCTTGGCTAAGAGTGCCTCTCTACCCCTCTAACCCAAATTAACCAGAGTAAAAAGACTCTTCACTCTTCCCAACTAACCAAAACTAACCCAAACCAACCACAGCTCTTCCAAACTAATCAATAGAAACCAACACTCACCCAAATCAACTCAGACTAATCAAGATTAACCCAAACTAACCAAGACTAAGCAAAACTAACCCTAATTAACCAATTTAAATAATTTCTATAATATTTTCCATATAAAGAATTTTCGCGAAAAAAATTGTACATGTTTAAAGAGCAATTTACTAGCCAAATAGAATTATTATCTAATTTTCATCTCCATAACAGATTTCCGTTATTCAGAACTACAAAAAAAAATTAAAATTTTCCAATAATTAGACATTTTCGGAAAACACCATTTTTCTGGATCGGCTTATAGCAAAAAAATAATAGGAAAAATATCCAAAGACAGGTTTTAGTTAAATTATGATATAAAAAAATCGAATTTCCTGAAAAAGAAAATATTTTCTCAGGAAATTTTTGTTTTGCTATTCTTGTGTAGAATCGTCCTATAGTAGCCGATTTCTGCTAAAAGAGACTTGAGCCGCGATCATTGTGAAAAATACATTCGATTCGTCTCAATCCCCGATATAACACGGTTAGTTTCACTTAGTATAAACTTATTTTTAACCATTTGAGTGTGAATTCCGATAATTTATACTCAATTTTAATAGATTTAGTTAGTTCTGGTTAGTTGTCGAATCAATTTTCGCTTAGTTTAACTTATTCTCAACGTAATTTAGTCATTTGAGTCGGTTCCGCTAGGTTATAATCAATTTTAACAGATTTGGTTAGTTTGGGTTAGTCGTCTATTCAACTTTCAGTTACTTTTACTTATTTGAGCCAGTTCCGATACATTATAATCAATTTTAATAGAATTGGTTAGTTTGGGTTAGTCGTCCAATCAACTTTCGGCTAATTTCACTTATTCTCAACCTTCATTTGAGTCGGTTCCGATACGTTTGCCACACTCTTTATATTATAACACAAATTGAATCATATCCACGATGATACGAATTTTTCTCGTAACGCGAGACGAATATTTGAAAATCATGTCGCGACGCGGCCTTAAAAAATCATTCTCATGAAACCAAAGAAGTATTCACCTCAAAAATCATTTATATTGAAATACTATTTCTGTTAATTTGTATTATCAAATTTGATTTTTCTAGACTATAATTTAAAAATGTTTCTTTTGTGTGTGATAAAATATAGCAAGAAAATATTTTTTTAACCCTTAAACACTAATACACCGTCTCACAGACGGGATCACTTGGCTGACTTTATAATATCTCCCCGCCTCTGCGCTTCACAGAGTCATCCGGCCATGTAATTTCAGTACTCATCTAGACTGAATAGAGAGCGGTAGGGCGATTTACGGAAGTTTGCCGTTCGCGATATATTTTGATTTCAACCATCGGTGCCGTCTGCCAGACGGGGTCTTAGTATAAACGGAACTTATTTCTTAAGTTGTGAACAATGGATAAAGATGCCAGTTGCTCAAAACGGACGAGGTATGGCGAACAAGATTATGAAGATGTCCTGCTAAAGTGGTTTGATGAAGTTGGTAGCGATAATAGCGACGTGTCAGAATGTGAAGAGACTTTTGTTATAGAGAGCGATCATAACTCGGACTCAGAGTTTGAAGGTAATAACTATTATTTGTAAATAATATTACGAAATAATATATGGATGTACGTTGTTGCAGGTGATGAGAGCATGACTGTTGAAGAGCGTGAGAGCGAAAGAAGTAACGGCGAAGAAAGCTCGGAGGAAAGTGAAGAACGTGATCAAAAGCTAAAATATTACTATGGAAGGAACAGGTTCAAATGGTCCAAAAATCCTGCAACTTCCAACAGAGGGCGGCGACCACAACATAATATAGTTTTACAGTTACCTGGCTTACGTGAGACAGCGAAAAATATTGGAGATCCCATTGACCCCTTTAAGGTTTGGAAATTTTTGTTCAGTGACGAAATTTGTGATACAGTTGTAAATTGGACGAATGTCAGAATAGCGAGAGAGAGAGCTAAGTATAAAAATCAAAATTCAGCAACGCTTAGGGATCTTGAAAAGACTGAATTTTACGCGTTCATGGGATTATTAGCATTTACATCGGTGTTCAAATCTAATAATGAAAACTTGAATACAATATTTGCCAGTGACGGAACTGGTAGGGAGATTATAAGATGCATTATGTCAAAGGAAAGATGTGCTTTTCTGTTAACGTGTTTGAGGTTTGACAATCCGGATACCAGGAATAAGAGGAAAGCAGTAAATCCAGCCGCTCCAGTGTCAGAAATTTTCGATATTTTTATCAAAAACTGTCAGACTTATTATACTATAGGCAAATCAGCTTGCATCGATGAAATGCTTGTGGGATTTAGAGGCCGGTGTAGTTTCAAAATGTATATCCCGAACAAGCCCGTGAAATATGGGATAAAGATTATGTGCTGCACTGATGCCAGAACAAATTATCTTCTAAACGCATACATTTATACGGGTAAGAATTCCGATGGAAATGGACTATTAGATGATGAAAAGAGATTCAGTAAACCTACCCAGGCCGTATTACGACTTACAAAACGACTTTATCATACAAACAGATCAGTTACTTTTGATAATTGGTTCACCTCAGTTGAGTTGGTGCAAGCCATGAAACAAAGAGGCTTAACCTGCATTGGTACTCTAAGAAAGAATAAAAAGGAAATACCTTCCGTTTTCCTACCAACGAGAAAGCGTGAAGTAGGAACAAGCCTATATGGGTATACAAAAGATATTACTTTGCTTTCGTACACTCCAAAGATCAATAAGGCTGTAATTTTGCTATCATCTTCCCACCACCATGCCAGTACAGACTTACTATCCAATAAACCTGATATTATTGCTGATTACAATTGCACTAAAGGTGGTGTAGACACGTTGGATGAGAAATGTAGCAAGTTCAGTTGTAATCGTCGAACCCAACGCTGGCCTATGGCAGTATTTTTTAGATTATTTGACATTAGTACAGTGAATGCCTATATAATTTACGAATCTTACAGGAGCATTGAGCACCTAGAACGCTCAAGGTTTATACAAAAATTAGCATTCTCTCTTGTGGAACCTCACGTCAAAAAAAGATTGGAAAGTAAATTTCTACCGAAGTAACTGAGATTGAGCATATGTGAAATCTTCGGCGTTGAAGACGTCGTACAGCAACCCTTAGAAATGCGAGTTGAAAAGTTGGAAAAAAGAAAAGACTGTTCACTTTGCCACTATAAGAAGAAAAGAAGAACGGCTTATGTTTGCTTCCATTGCCAGAGACCAATCTGCTTGGAGTGCGCAAAAAAGGTCTGCAGAGAGTGCTCCGAACAAGCTCAACTTTAGGCTTTGCATTTTTTTTATTAGTTTGTTCAATGTTTGTTTTTTTTTGCTAATTATATTTGTTTATACATCTTTATTAAAAGAATAAACGTTTTTTTTTATTTTTCTGTATAGTTTTTTTCTACTTCATTACCAAATAGAGATATGTCAAAAATAAAAGGATAGAGTTTCCATTTCAATTCTTTCTAATATTATATCATAAAAAGACACCAAACAGGCTTTTTCGTATAGTTTTGATGGTAATAAATTCATTCCATGACAATCAAAAATCGGTTGGATGCAAACTAGCCATATTTTTTTTAGGCGTCTCTCAGACGGTGTCTTAGTGCAAACGTAACTCATTTAAGGTGTTAGTACTTAAGGGTTAAAAATAAAGTTTTTCAATGATATTCATATTAATTCAACCGCAAATATACTTATTTAATTAAGTTCACTTCAAATTATCGACAGCGTAAACGGGTTCTTCATAATTTAACCAGTGAAATAGGTTGTTTATCCGTCAAACGCGTCAAATGAGAGAGAAAGAAAATTTGACCCCCAAACATCAAAGGTTCCGACGGTTTCTGTCGCTACTCGGTGGTGGATGTACTCGGCTATTACTGCCGGAAAAATCCCGAACAATATACGAGAAGGAATTTAATGTGTTCAACCAGTGGTGTGAAAAAAGAAATGTCAGAGGGTTTTAAGAAGAAGTCCTTTTAGCCTATTTTTCAGAAGCCAGTAAAACTTTTAAGCCAAAGAGTCGATTCTTTGGTCAAGATATTCTATGTTGAAGATGGTAATTAGAATACGAAAAAATGTTGACATTGAAAGATTTCCAAAACTGTCAGCTTACTTGAAACGTCAGAATGTTGGTTTTCGGCCCAAAAAGTCAAAAATATTCAGCAAAACTGATATTTCCAAGTTTATTAAAGAAGCACCCGATGATATTTATCTTTTAATGAAAGTGGTCACTATATTTGGATTGACTGGAGCGTGTCGTCCGTCGTGAGAATTGACGTATTTATCAACAGATAACATTGATGATAAGGGCAACTTACTAGTAATCAAAATTTCCAACACAAAAACTTATTCAATCAAACCTTTGTTATATCCAATGACTTAAAAAAATGGTATGTACCTAGACTATTATAAAAGATATTCTCAATTACGTCCTTCAACCACACCACACAGAAGATGTTTTGTTAAATATATTAATGGTAAATGCACTACGTAATGTGTTGGTACTTGGTATTAATATGATTGGCAAGCTACCTTCGGAGCTTGCTGTGTTCTTGCGTCTACCTAATCCTGAAGAATATACAGGACACAACTTCAGGCGATCCTCAACGACCATGCTTGCCGATTCATGTGTGAATATTACAAGTATAAAAAGGCACGAATGCTGGAAATCCAGTAGTGTAGCAGAAGGGTACATAGAGGAATCGATTGAAAACAAAACACAAACATCAAATGAAATTTTGGCATTATCAAAAGCAAGCAGCTCCATGCAAAATACCAATACCATTAATAATGCTGAAAAATCTCATTCAAGTTCATTAATGGGAGGTACTAATAATGAAAGAACATGCCTTAGTTCGCAGTCAACGTGGGACCTTTTTGCATCGGTAATAAGTTTACAAAATGCAAACCATTGTATTTTCAATATAAATGTAAATAATAAGTAATTTTGTACATTAAAATCAAGTTATTTGTTATTGTTTATGTTTCATTAAAAAATGCGAATAAAATGTAAATGAGTGAAGATTTCAATTTTCTTTCCGCACGAAAATACTTTCCGCGCTGTTGAGCGTGCGGAAAAGTGCAACTTTCCGCACAGTCATGCGTGCGGAAAGTGTGTACTTTCCGCACGCTTGTAGAAAAAGGTATTTAGCGCACACGCACTTTAGGAAACTCACTGCAAGCGGGTCGTTTCCTAATTTCGTGCTCGTGCGAAAAAAGATGGTCTTTTAAAACTAGTATCTAAATATACTCTTTCAATACTTGTGTTAAAAAATGTTTGAACACGCGTGTCATATTATGCATTTTCTAACTACGGTAACTGTGCTTTTTTCTTTTCATTTTCATAAGTGGTCGTAGGAAATAATTAATACCTACTTTTGGAAAAAATAATGTTTTTTAACCACAAATATTGATAAAGGAAATAAAACAGGTAGATATTTTTTAATAACATGTGATTCATGGAAATATACGTATTCTAATAGTTTTCGTAGTTAGGTTAAAAAAGTGACTAATAAAAAAATGGGACTGAAAAGGTTTTGGCAAACTTACCACGCTTATAGCCCATTAGATTGAATATCATAAGAGCAATAGGACTCAAAACAATCCATTATGCTTCATTCATTTAAGGTACCGCAAAGTTTCTGACACTTCCAATTATACCGAAAGTAGGTCACTGCTTTCATATTTATTACATAACATTTTTGATATGTAAATATCTTACGCGGTGGTATGAGGGTAAATCTCGGGGAAAATGGACGGAAGTGTGTAAGATCATAACCCATGCGCAGTGATTAGTGTTCACTGTTCAGCTACTTCAGTACCTTTTTGTAAAACGTGTTCTTTCCAATTCCAAATAAGTGGTTACCTGTATTCAGGCGTCGCGAATACAAAATATACTCTTTACGAGGGCTGCTCAAATATTAGTGAAGCATACAAAATACCAAGGGCTTTAAAAATTTATCCAGCTAAGCGCTATTGAAGCAATACATTAAATTACACAACCGATGTCGTAATAGGATACGTTTACACATCAGTGTCTCGAGTACTAGCAGACTCGCTCATTTTTTATTATTCTTACACATTTCAAACTACTGTGAATTTCTAGGGTGACAATATAAGTAAAATGTAATAAAATTTCTTATGTAAATCAGCACAAGTCATTTAAAATGATGTCAAGTTTCTGACCCTTTCGGTTATACCGAATATGGGAGACTAACTTCTTCACTTGAAGTGTTAATACCAACATATTTTTCCATTTATAAATTCTGCATTAGGTTATTGCTATGCTGGGGTTTGGAACCTTCGGCAAAATGCACTAAAACGGTTTTATCCACTATACCGAAACGGAATTATTGCACTCGACGCGCGTCTGGCTAACCATGTTAGCATCATCAAGAGATGATTAAAACTAAACTTAAAATCTATCTAACTCTATTTTATACTAACTGTTTGCTTAATCAAGCGGAACCAAAGGAACCAATCCCGGAATCCTACTAGTCACGCTCGATCAGCCAATACAATGGTCTATACGGATTATGCGTTCTATCTCTATTTAAACTATTCTTACATTTAATAATTTCCATACTTTCATATGCGTCTAATAATCTCGTACAGTTATATTATGAATTAATTGTAAATGTTTTATTATTATTCTATGATTATTATCAAAAGCATGCTCGGCAACACTTGATTTTTCTATTCTACCTTACTTTAAATGAGCTATATGTTCTTTGAATCTCGTTTCTAATTTGCCCAACATATTTTTGGTTACAATCCATACATCCAATTTCATATATTCCACTTCTTTCTAATATTTCAATTTTGTCCACTGGACCATCTAATAATTTCTTAATGTTAAACTGAGTCTGGTATACTAATTTTAAAGCTACTTCCTTAATAACTTTTTGGAGTCCTCTAGTATACTGAGGATTATATGGTATCGCGACATATTTTGTATTTTCATCCTGATTAACGAAAGAAGTGAAATCACGAATGGTCTTTTTAAACAAATGCCTATTAATTGGTCTATTTACTAAGTTAGTATTGAAACCATTAACTTTCGCTTTATTCTTAATTGTCTCCTTTTCATTATTAAATCTTTCTCTGCTGAGAGGAAAATTAACCATACGGTGTACTAAAAAATTAAAGCTGACCATTTTGTGTTGGTCGAGACCATGGTGTACGATATATAGGTGATTGCACGCGCAGCTGGAACGTACAAGCCGCTTGTCTCCTTTTCGCTAACGCAACAGAGATAAAATCGTGCGACAAAGACGGCACACTCGGGCCAACATTATTGCACGTTCTCGATGCAGGTACATGACGCATGGAATATTTCCGCTTAAAATGTGTATCTATTCTGTTTAATTAGGTATTATTTATGAGTTTTCTGTGAACTATTTAATAACTATTATACGTTTTGTGCGCCAAACTATGGGAAGAAAGTGCTGTGTGCCGAATTGTACAAGCGGATACGATTAATGCAAAGACAAAATTTCACTATTCGCAATTCCCAAAAATTCTTTGAAGGAATATAACCGGGTAATTCCCCGAAAGGACAGAAATTTAACAGAAAGTGATCATGTGTGTGAGAAACATATCACACCGGAATGCATAATTCGTGAGCTAAAAACCGAGTGTTACACGGTGAGAATGGAAAAATTAAATTGTTCAGTACACCATGGAAGTAACGGACATTTAATTCTTTGGCTTTTAGATTCCCTTGAAAATACCTAAATTAAAAAAAAAATCTGTGCCAACCATTTTTCCTAACTGCCCCAAATATATTTCCAAAACGGTACCGCAAAAACGCCGTGATATTTTAAAGCATGAGGGTGTACATGTAAAACGCATAAAACTCTGTATAAAATGTGGTAATACAGAAGTTGAAGCCGTTGGAAATCCGAATGCAAGCATGGCGAATGCAGGTGACTAAATTTATCGTTAGTAATTTATTTGGGTATGCTGTTGGAGGTCAACTAAATATAGGTACCTACTTCTCAAATTTTTAAATCTGCTACCTTCTTTTGACTTGATTTCAAGACGCATTGCGCAAGAAGTGTGTTCGATTTAAATTTTTTTGCCTAATTTACAATATTCCTTTCACTAAAATACCTATACAGGGCTAAAAACAGTTTGAGAAGTATACAGTGATACATTATGTAACTACTTGACAATTACTTGAAAAAGGCAAGGCTTCACTTCTTTCGAATTTTCTCACGTTAATTTTAAAATTGTTCTAAAGTTTTGCAAACATTATTTTGAGCTGTAAAAACGTGTAAGTGTAGGTACCTACTACTTATATTTTAATAATTTTTTCCATTAACTAGGAGGAAGTGCCATTGAGGAGCAGTATACCGGCAACTTTTTATTTGATACACTTTGGGAAAATCGTGAAGCTTTGTTACTGCCTTCTAAGCTGTGGAGTATTTTAATTTTAATATGGTATACCATCAAAAATAATTTTGCAGTTTCACATAAATACACCTTATTTTTGCTCAGTTTTTATTCATTTCTTTTTGCTTGGGCAAAACACGACTACATAAACTCTTGGTCAACGAAAACAGCTTTCAGATATTAGTTTCTGGAAAGAAATTGGAGCAAGATGGAAAAGCACAATGTTTACGTTTTTTTTTTTCAATTTTTACGATTTTGCGCCATTTAATCAGTAGTGTACTATCAAACTGATAAAAGAATAAATTCTGAAGATAATTTATTTTACTTTAAGATGGCTTGAAAAGGACAAATTTTCTAGTCGACAGCATGATGAAATCGCAATGACAGGGAAAACAGTGAAAATATCAATGAAAATCTGTACATTTTTGCGATTGTCTACATTTGAAAACCGTATAAACTAGATATATGCCGTCACGGACTTTTTTGTTGAAAATGACCCCAGCTACAAATTTTATTAAGAACTTTTTGCTGCAAAAGCAGCCGTTTGGACAGCGTTTGCAAAAATGTGAAAAACAACCCATATTTGCACCATTTAGGGAATGCTCCCAGGTATTCCTCGGGGTCCCAATAATGGATTTTGAGTAAGAATCCTCAACTACAACATTTTCTAAATAAAAATCTACTAGCCTAAGCTTTTTTATTCAAATGCTATGACCACAGGAGCATTTGGCCCCGGTCCTGTCGTAAAATTATGTGGCCCGGATTGTCTGTCTCTCTCTAACCGGCCGCGTTAGCGGAATCGAGACACTTTGGCCGGCCCGTCACATCACCTATATATCGTACACCATGGTCGAGACTATCGGACACATTGGTTTCTCAGGTTTATGAATCTCAGGAAGGCAATATAGTCAAAAGAATAATAAATAACCAGAAATCAAACTATCAACCGTCACCATGTATACTGACCAAAAGCGCAATCCACGCCGCAGCCAGAATCCGCCTACTGTATTTTGACTGATTTAGTATTATCTATCTTATTAAGAAAATATTAAGGAGGGCCGGATAGCTAAACTTTTTTTGAAGTGAATATTTCTTTGATTTCATGACAGTGATTTTTCAAGGCCGCATCACGACATGGATAATTTTCGTATCGCGTCACGACACGGTTTATGAAAAAATTGATTATCGAAACCAGCTCAAATAAGTTGAGAATAAGTGAAACTAACCGAAATTTGATTGGACGACTACCCCAAACTAACCAAGTCTATTAAAATTCATTATAACGTATCGGAACCGGCTCGAATATGTAAAATAATTTGAGATAAGTGACACTAACCGAAAGTTGATTGGACGATTAACCGAAACTAAACAAATCTATTAAAATTGGCTATAACGTATCGAAACCGGCTCAAATAAGTACAATAAGTTGAGACTAAGTGAAATTAATCGAAAGTTGATTGGATGACTAACCCGAACTAACCATGATTATAACGTATCGGAACCGGCTCAAATGACTAAAATAAGTTGAGATTATGCCCAACTAACCGAAAGTTGCTTCAACAACTAACCAGAACTAACAAAGTCTATTAAAATTGATTATAACGAATCGGACCGGCTCAAATAAGTAAAATAATTTGAGACTAAGTTAAACTAACCGAAACTTGATTAGACGACTGACCAAACCTAACCAAATCTATTTAAATTGATTATTAGATGACTCTCTCGCACTTTTTCTCTCTTATAAAATCGATAAAGAAGTATTGGCGTCTATCACGTGTAATGTGCTACTCGCGATTTTTTTTGCCAATCTCGACGAATTATGACCCTTAGAGTCCAAAAAACATTAAATTTTGAAAAATTGTGTCTCTGTGGGTATGTGTGTGTGTGTGTGTGTGTCTGTCCGTCACACGACTTTTCTCCAAAACCGTTAGGCCGATTGTTACCAAAATCGGTATTTAGGACTTTCAGGACAATATCTGCAGAAATTTTATATATTTTTTCTTTAACCCTACAATGAAGGGTAGTTTATATAAAGAAAATTATTAAAAAATTGGTTTTCACAAAGACAGCCTTAAAGGTTTTCATTAGATTTTCTACATGTGTACAATTTAGTAGGCAAATAATACATATTACCCCGTTTTTCTGTGAAAAATCGGTGATGGTCGCTTTACTCTTGAGAAAAATGAAGAAAATCGATTTTCTCGAAAACAGCTCCAACGATTTCCTTCAAAGTGTGTACTTATTTATCAATTAGTAAGGCAAATAATATGCACTTGTTTGTTTTTCTAGGAAAAAAAAAGATAAAGCCACTTTGCAAGTGAAAATATTGACCTTCCAATTTTTTCATAGTTCTGTGGCGGAACTATGTTCCAACTTTTTTTTTATTCGAATAAGCGAGAAAGTAGTACCGTTTATTTAATGATTTCCAAACCATCAGTATTTTTCAAATTCACAGATATCCGTTTTGATGCCTTTCCAAATAATAATTTCCTCTTGAATCATATGAAAATCTATATTAACGCTGCCAGATAGTTCATTAACATGCAAAATTAGTTATTAATATAGTACATAAAAAGATAGGCATTCATATTTACAAATAAAAAAGTCACGAGTATCACCAACTGTATTGCGATACGTTATAATAAAGCCAGTAAAACTTAATAGATTTGGTTAATTTTGGTTAGTCGTTCAAACAACTTTCGGGTAATTTCACTTAGTATCAACTTATTTTAGTCATTTGAACCGGTTACGATACGTTATAAGGTCTGTTCCAACTGACCATGAAAACCGTACATGGGACGGTAATTTCCAGTAGCATAATTCGTTTGTCAACATGACAGGTTGTTTATCGCCTTCAAAAGTGAAATTGACAACTAGAAATGACGGTCCCTCGTACGGTTTTCTAGTCGGTTGGAACAAGCCTATAATCAATTTTAATAAATGTGGTTAGTTTTGGTTAGTCGTCCAATCAACTTCTGTGTAGTTTGACTTAGTATCAACTTATTTTAGTCATTTGAACTGGTTACGATACGTAATAATAACTTTTAATAGAATTGGTTAGTTTTGTTTGGTTAATGGTACTTACAAATCTACGGAAGGAAAGTAGAAGCATTTTGGATCAGAGGTAATTAAAGATAACAAAACGTAGATTATCAATGACTGTTAATAGTTTCCAATTAAATCAACTAACTGCTTTGCCAATAATGTTGAATGGTTCAAATAAATTGGGTGTAACACTTAAGATGAAGAGGTATTTCCACTATAATCATCAGAAATTTGATATGATCTCAAATTGAGAGAGCACTCTCACCAAGATATGCGGAATATTATAAGTTTTTCATAAACTGTGACAGTTACAGATATAATTGGTAGGAACACACATAAAATATTGAAGTTTCAATAGATATTAGTGTTGGCTTTGAACCGATTACAACGTGATTTAAAGAGTATATCGTTACAAGGAGGGAGAGGAATCTGTACTGAACCTAAGAATCTACCCTATCTATTGACCGACTTCCACACTAAAATCAAAACACTGCTAAATTGAAAGTTTATGGCCATATACTATCTCCCCCAACAATAACCTCCAGAAAATTACCTGTATGAGGGAATAAATTTAATTACTGAGATAATAATTAATGAATTTGTACACATAGTTAAGTAGTAGTGTCCCATACGAGTAGCAAGTGCGCAGTTCAAGCGTATGCGGTGATGAGAATATTGCAAAAGTACTTTTCGAACGTGGTATATACACTATTTTTATTCGACTGATCAGAACTTCAATTAAATGTCAATAGAATGGTAGTGTTATCGAATTGAGATAATATAAATGTTATATACAGAGTGAGATATGACAAAGTGTACATAGCCATATGATAGATAGGAGTTGTTAAGGTGTTGCATTTCTGCTATGGAGTTTTGTTTTAGTTCGATTTATTACAGTTTAGACAAAATCTCTTCTATTGTGTATTTTCTTAAGTATTTGAGATTTTTCTCTCAAACTTGCTAGTTTTACTCTGTATTCATACTTTGTAATCACAACATGTATTAAAAACTTACAGATTCCGTACATTTCGTACATCACGTGCAATTTTTTAAAAATATTTAACTTTGGCGGCTAATGTAAATCTAAAGAAATTATTTCATTTATTGAAGCGAAACTTCTTAACGCGCGCTGGGAGTAAAATTTGAAGGTCGCGACACACGACGACAGACCGCGCTGGTAGACCGCGGCCGCGCGCGCAGCATGCCGCGCTGGCAGCGGAACGAAAATCCGTTACGATATGTTATTGTGATATCTTTGTTAGTTTACAAGCAAAAAATATGGGATTTGCTCTATTACCTTGTCAAGACATAAGCGAAACTTTTATGAAGAATAGTTTTTTTTCATTTAGGCCTTCCCTTTTTGTAAATTGAGTGGTATATTTAAAAAAAAACTACTTTTTAACCAAATCCGTTACGATATGTATAAGGCTAGAGCGTTTAATTTTAAGAAGTTTCACTTCAGATAGGATGCGCACATTGCGCACACGTGTTTTTTTGGAAATTTTAAGTGTCCCATTTAAATTAGAAATATTGATGCCTAATGCTTACGGAAGTATATAGGAAAATAAAATACTTTAAAAATTCAAGTTAATCTAAGAAACTTTTTTATATAACTTCTTTTTCGTAACTCTTACAGATAACGACTCTCAGTCGGCACTTTATGTAGCGCTTACAAAGGCGAGACGCCAGACTTCCACGAAACGATCAAATACGAGGGTGATACGTGGCACGAGGCCTGAGCGGTTGACCAGCATTTCACCAAGTTCCGCGACGGGGCAAGGACGGAATTGCGGGGGGCGGGACTTAGAGTGAACCTTCTAGTTTATTGTTAATGTTCGATGCCACTACCTAGAAAAATGAGGTAGGTAGGGATGAAGAAAAAGTTGCACCCCATTTATCAAAACAGATAAATGAGCATTGCAAAGGTATCAAAATTATCGACTTTTCTCTTTTTAACTGGATCGTCCTGTATATTATTCATTTGTCGGAAAATCCGTTCGTTACTAATTACAAATATACCAAGTTTGTGACCTCTATCTTTAAAACTAACTGAGAAAAATAAAAAAAACTGTGGCATAAGATGAACGAATTAAACCAATGCATTATTTTATACTGTTTTCTCTGTAACACACAGAATAATAATTACTATTAAAACAATGTCTTATACAATAATTGCAATCATGATAACTATTCCAGGAGTAAAATTACCAAGGCTTGAAGAAACAAGCTCTTAGGAGAATTATGAGTCGCCTATAGATAACTAACACTCTAGTATTTACTATTTCACGAAAAGCTGGTTATTTTTCTAAAAGTAATAGCTAGTAGGGCATCCTTGTACAAAATATTTGGTATTCTTATTCAGAATCTTATTTATTAGCAAATCTTCCATTACACAGTTATTGAGATAGATATATCTAAACATCTGTTTGAGACATAAAAACACTAAAAGCATTTATTTACTAAAATCCCACACATATTAAATTTCGAAAACCATAAATTTTAAGAAATATATTTTTCCATATTTTCGTTACAGAATGACTGTTTCTAAGGCCTTTTATGAAAACAAATTAAAAAAAATTGTGGTGTAAGTATAGGTTTGCCATTTACGTTTAAACATATTTTATCTATAGTCCAAACCTTAAAGGCGGCTGTACACGATGCGAGAAATCACGTGCGAGGCTGCCTCGAATGTTTCACGCATGCGAGTTGGAATCGTGTACACTGTTCACGCGCGAGCACGTACGAAGGTCGTGCGTGCTCGAAACGACTTCAATCATGTTTGTTATTTAATTAGTTTCTCGCAAGAGCTCGTGTGAGAGCGCCGGTTAATTGCCAAGTGCTCTAGAGGTATCTCGAATCATGTCAATAGGATCACGTATGCTAGATTCGTGGTGCGAGACACGAATGCACTTCTCGCACGTGATTTCTCGCATCGTGTACGGCCGCCTTAATAGATATTGTATATTTTTTACATAGCGACAGATAATTTTACGCTGCTTAAAAAACATATAGTTTATTTATATTTGCTTCAAGCATTTTCAATAGTATAATCACGGTTCAATCTTTGAGATTTCAAACCTAACCTAAAATTGTTCACATGTGTTTATTTTGCTCTGAGTATATTTTCTGAAAATATTGTTTTGAAAGGAAAAATAATACGAATTTTTTTAACAAAAAGTGATATTGGAACCTGTGCTTTGTGTCCAATCTATTAGTTTAGCAAAAGCTACTGTTTTAACTCAGATCTTGAAGCCTACATTTTCGAGGTTATAATTCGAAAATGAAACTTTGTTTCAAACCAATTAGCGACGACCAGGTTGAAAAGGCTCCTAGATGTGATAGCTGCCGTGTGGTGTTTCATCTTGATGAAAAGTGTTCTGGTCTTTGTGCCTGCGAACAGAGAGTTATAGTGGTGCAAAAACTTATTATACTGCTCTTTTGTGAAGACTGTGTGCTTTCCTTTAAAAAAATACCTCTATTAACAAATAAGTTCACTTGAGGAGCAGATTAAATCCTTGAAGAAGGAGATCGACATTATTAGAAAACAAACATCGCATCAGGTTAATGCTGGTAGTAACACAGTCTCAAGCACTGCTAACATGGAGTCGTTTTTACATGAAGTGGAGGAACGTGCTGAGAGAGCAAATAATCTAATGGTGTATGGTGTTCCTGAATCAACAAATAACAGTCTGAGAGAGAAAAAAGACGAAGATAACGTTACACTTAGACCAGTTTTAAACAGCATCGATCTGGCTTCAAGATGATGTTGTGAGGATATTGCGGGTAGGACAGGTGTCGGAGGGCAAGATTAGGCCAATCAAGGTCATCACCAAACACTCAAGCCTGGTCAAAAATGCAGTAAAGCTGCGAAAGAGAGTTGAAAATGGCATAAAAATAGGCTATGATAAAACCAGACTTCAACAGGAGCAATTTAAAACTGTTCTAGCTGAACTTCACTGTCGAGAGTAGTGAGGTGAGTCTGACCTAATTGTCAAATTTATTAATGGGCTTCCATCTATTACTAAGAAGCCTTTACCAAAAAACCAAGCACATTAAGCTCTATTTCCATCTATTACCAGAACCTGGGAGGAATACGCACTAGGTTGGACAAACTACGTAGCGCAATATTACAATGTGATTATGATGTGATTATTCTGGTCGAGACATGGCTAAATCAGGACTACTCGGATAATTAGTTGGGAAACTCTGGTTACCACATTTTTAGGCTTGACCGCAATTTAAGAACTAGTACGTACGTCGGGGTGGAGTACTAATACTAGTACGTAATCACTTTAAAGCTAAGCAGATCAAATCTGAAGTACTGCATGTTGAACACATTTTTGTACAAGTGAACCATGGGCCTTTAACATATTTATTGGGCGGTGTCTATATTTCTCCAAATTCGACCGACTACCTTACCCACTGCTCAGCCGTTGAAACCACTACAAATAGTTATCCAGCGATACATGTGTTTCTATTTGGAGACTACAATCTACCTATGACTACATGGGACTATTCAGTGGACGAGGGACT
This sequence comes from Pissodes strobi, assembly GCA_016904865.1. Classification (NCBI taxonomy): domain Eukaryota; kingdom Metazoa; phylum Arthropoda; class Insecta; order Coleoptera; family Curculionidae; genus Pissodes; species Pissodes strobi. The sequence continues at coordinate 527 of MU187436.1, read as the reverse complement.
CTTGGTTCGATGTGCACAAAACTGTCCAGCCAAAGTACTGTGTGAATCATTTTCTTATCTTAATTTAAGGCAATCAAACATAATACCTAATGATCACGGAATATTTTTAGGTCAAATTTTTAATAGTAATGTAGAATACCATAAAATGCCAGCTATAGTCAACAGCACGGATAATAAGTTTCGAAAAGAATGCGATAAAAAAATTTGATTTCACTCAGCCCCTATCACAAAACAAAACTACTGCTACTGACGGCCTTCGCCGCCACCTGTTTTTGTAGGATTTTTCTCCTCTGCCCCTCAGCCGTCGAACTGCATCAGCGGCCAGTCCGACTGTACGTTGGGGTTTGGAACCTTCGGCAACATGCACTAAAACAGAGTTTTATCCACAATACCGAAACAGAATATTTGCACTCGACGCGCGTTTCGCTAACCATGTTAGCATCATCAGGAGATGATTAAAACTGAGTTTTAATAATCTCCTGATGATTAAAACTCAGTTTTAATCATCTCCTGATGATGCTAACATG
>MU187435.1:40387-66968 GCA_016904865.1 Pissodes strobi | reverse complement strand
TTCAAAAATAGACCCATCAAGTTTAGGCTCATTTTCAGCTAAAATTGACTCAAAAAGCCAATGCACTAGTCAAAAGTGAAATATCTACAATAACTACCGAGAAAATAGGAAGCTCCTGGCAGCTCCATACATACAAAGTACCTTCTTTCCATCTAAATTTTGACAAAATCGCATTAATAATATGAATATTATGAGGAGTCATGAAAAGTGAGTCATACTGTATATATTTTTTTACTAATAGCACTGATACAATCCTTATCATTATTTGAATTGATTAGATTTTGAAATTAATCATTTCCTACTCATTTTTCAAATAATCCGAAATGACAACTAGCTGTCAAACTAACAAGTTTGATATTTTGACATTTTCCGTTTCCGTTTCATTATTGACCTAGGTTTTTTTTAATATTATTATTTACCTAGGGTGAGAAATGTTACTTCTCATTTGAGGAATGGAGTAAATAATGGTGATTTATCATGTTAGTAGTAAAAAAACAAATGTATTTGGGTTTGATCTTATTGGAATGTTATCTACATTGGTCTTGGGTACATGGTTTATAATGTTTTCTGGCGCTGATATAAAAAAGTTGTTCATTGTATCTGCTGCTTTTTTTGGTGACTTAATAAGAGTATCCCCATCCCTGATTTCAATATTTGAGCTTTTACCCTTAGATTTACTTCTTAGATTATTTAATATTGACCAAGATGTTTTATTTTTATTATGTGAATTTAGTATTTGATCATTGTAAAAACGTTTTTTTGTGTTTTCAACTAACTTTCTATGTATGGTCTTTTGTTTTTTATAGTGACTTTTAAGATATGGATGCTTCTTTTGCAAAAGATCAAGATCTCTAAGTTTACCACTTGATAATGTTACGGCTAGCCTAACAACCATCCGAACGTTTTTGTGCTACCCTATACAACTAGCCGCCGTGCCCCTCACTTCTTTGTCTGTATGACTCATCGCCCGGCCGGTCGCGAAGTATCAGGATCGCTGGACTGGAATTATCTCGATGGCCTCGTCGAGATCATATAGAGTGGCGTCGGAATACTTCCCGAATATTCGTGATAGATTGGAGATTATATATAAGCAGACCTAAGGCGAATGTTAGTTAGTCAGTCAGTCAGTCGGTTAGCAGTTCAGTTCAGTTAATCATTGAGTGTTGAATAGATATTAGTTATAAAGTTATGAGGGTGTTAAATTGTATACAGTGATAGTGAATAAAGAGAGCATTAGTTGAAAATAGTCAAGTTGTAATTTTGTTAAGAACCCACGGGAAAAACGTAACAATACTTTGACTTCCTGTGTTACCCAGCTCTTTGTATGCTGATTTATTGTTTTTTTTTCTGAACGGAAAACAATCATCAAAATGGTAAAGAAACTTCCCAATAAACCTGTTAAATTTCTCATTAATGTCAGTTGCATCAAACATATCCAACCAGTTTTCAGATTCTAATTTTTGAATTTAAGTTTATTTTTATTGCCAAAATTTCTGGCCTAAATTTCTCTTCTAAGTTTTTGCTTACAATTAATTAAATCAGAGAGGTGTATCATGCGTTTGAGACGAGACAGTAATGTATGTAAAGACATTGTCAATACGTGTACTGGTAGAAGATCTACTTCTTGTAGATTCAAAAACCACACTCGTTAGTCCAAACTGTTGCATAATACTGCTAATTTCATCCCTCTCCGAAGAGTCGTTAATAAAGTTAATGTTAAATTCACCCACTATCCAAATGCAACACTGTGGTGCAAAAATGAGGTAAAGCAGTTGTTGAAGTTTTTCTAAAAAAAAACCGAAATTCCCAGTTGGACACTGCCCAAATTAGACCAAGAGAGACCGCACATCTCAAAATCCTTCTCAGAGCACAGATCACCCAGGCTCAGAAGAGATGCCGAAATGTCAGCACGTACGAGCCCACAGTGCAGAACCTCCGCCCCGACATTCAGTTCTACAAAAGTAGCTAATTAAATTATAATTCTCGATAGAAATACTTTGTAACTCACCTTCCCTTATCCATGTCTCCACCATGGAGACAAGGCAGGGCCTGTCCCTCAACACCTCAATTTCTATTAGATGATTTTTCTTATTTAAGCTTTGTATATTAACATAGAACAAAATGCATTATTCGGTTTAGGATCTAAAAAACTATTGGAGATAATGCAAAAGAACTAATTCAGCGGTATGTTGAGCATGTTGACAAACATCTGAACCCTATTTCAACTTGAAAAATATTTCGTCCTATCTCTAAGTGCTAGTAATCTTAACCTTCGATTCTTCGCGCACTGTTATTCTTCTGGAGCGTCCATCAGATATTTTTCTTTGATCTTGAAGATCTTAGCAGTCCAATCATTCTGACAACGAACAAGGGTGGATATTTATCAGCATGAAGGTTTAGGAAAAGGAAGGTGTGCCTCGTGTCGGGCAACAATACGTCAAATTCGTTTAATTATTGTTATGCTATTTTCAGCTCTTGGCAATTCGTAAACCTTTTAAAATTAAACTGCTTGATAATTTAAATGGTTTAGAACAAATTATTCGAAAAATTAAGGTTTCATGGTCGAGGCATTACTTACGGGTCACTCTGCATAATATCTACATATATTACAAATTCTTATTACTGTTTTTGCACCAACTTTATTCACATTGTTACCAGTGGTTTGTATATACATATAAACTTTTATATTGTTCTGTTTTTTTGAAATGCCCTTTCTCTTTCTCTCTCTCTCTCCCTCTGTCTTTCATCCAAAATCTAACTTCTCCATTTTTAAGAGCTTTCACTTCTATCACGTATATGGTGCTATACGCGTCATTTTTTTATATTATTAAAAATATCGAGCCGATCGAGGGCAAGAATTTTGTAATTGATATAAGATTTGATACTTAAATAAGGAATTGGTTTAGAAAAGAGATTTAAGCGATTTTTTTCAAGTGAAAACTTCTTTGGCATTGTTAGGCGGCTGAGAACAAGACCGATCTTGGGCTGAAAACGGAAGTGATTTGAGACTCGACGAAACGAAAAAAGCGACAGCAATTATAGATATAGATCTATAGGATGTAGCCTGCAAGAGAATGAATTCAGGTCACACATTTTGAGGCGGGAAAATTAAATATTACTTTCACTTAACATGTAAATTTAAACTTAAAATATGACTTACCTTTTAAGAGTTAAATTAAAATAAATTATTAGATTTAGGTATTACACAATTATAAATTTTTATTCTTTATTTTTATTTTTGTTATTGTAGACTCTTTAATACAATTTGTGGGACATATCAGGAACTGCATTTATATGAAATATTAAAACAGTTTCTATTTGAATATTTCACTTACATTTTTGTTGTGCTAAAATAGATTTTAATTAATATTTCTTGAGGAAATATAGGTTTAACGCATATAATGATACAATACCTAATTATTGTTTCCTACTGTTAGGTAAATGTCGCTTCGTAATTATGTGGGAGGTAGACTATGCTTCCGCAAACAAAGGCAACCGCTGACAATTGGCAAGCAGCTGCTGTTTTATTAATGAGCTTATCAAGTTGGCAGGTCTAAGGTACTGAAACCCATCAGTAGATTGTAGTCTTGACGGCATGTTTTTGCGGCTCACTTTTAGCCAGTTCTAATTATGAAAAGTACGCTTTGGACCTGATTTTAATTAGACTGGGAAAAAAGAAAAGAGAGAAATACAGAGACATATACTTTCTCTCTTTTGCGAGGCGAAAATTTCAAAGCGTATCGTGACGCGGCCTTGAAAAATAACACTCATTCAGCCAAGAATTCAAATTCAAATCGTTTATTGTCTAACAGGAATACACCCAATTACAAGACAAATTAGTTAAATTAACGGTTAAAAATACTTGATAAAATCTAGCATAAAATAAGATAAAAAGTTAGTTAATAATAGATAATAAAAATAAAAATTACATAATTTCAGCATGCTTAGGCCAGCAGTAATAAGACTAGACAAACAATACATCACAACACAACAAGGAGAAATAAAAATCCACATCAAATCACAGATTTCTCTCAGTCTATGATTAGGTTCAAATTGGAACATACACTGTGGGCAAAATTAAATTGGAACCCTCTTTAATGCTTAATAACTTTTTTATTTTCAAAGGAATTTTTATCATTTTTGGATATGTTATGGCCTAAGGTATTGGGATTAAAAAGAATTTTGCAAAGACGATCTACTTCAGTAGCGTACAGAAAAGGGAGTATTTTTTACAACCAATGTATTTCAGGTCGTTGCAAAAATCGGCCAAATGAAATAAAGGTGTAAAAATGGGCAAAAAAGATTTGAAAGGGTTCGGAATAGTGACTGTCAAAAAACCAGGTCAATACAAACAAAATCAAAATTGATACTTTAATTTTAATAAAACCATGTCTTGTGGGCCAAGTTAAATTGGATCCTTTTTTAATGCTTAGTGACCTTTTATTTTCAAAAGATTTTTTATCATTTTTTGATATGTTATGGCCTAAGGTATTGGGATTAAAAAGAACTTTGCAAAGAGGCTCTACTTCAGTGGCGTACAGAAAAGGGGGTATTTTTCCAAACCAATGTATTTCAGGACGTTGCAAAAATCGGCCAAATGAAATAAAAATGTAAAAATGGGCAAAAAAGATTTGAAACGGTTCGGAATATTCACCATTAAAAAACGAGGTCACTACAAACAAAATTAAAATGTATTCTTTAATTTTTGTAAAGCCATGTCTCGTGGGCCAAATTAAATTGGATCCTTTTTTAATTCTACTTTATTCATACAAATACAGTACACTATAGTTACAATAAATATTTGTTCAGGAGATAAATTACAATTACAGCCCCTAGATGCTGTAGCATCCGTATGGGCAAACTATAGGCTAATCAACTATAAATAATCAACAACAATGTACCACAAAATATGAACTAATCAATAATTAATGACATTATACAATATTATAGTACACTCATTCATATCAATGCAATGTATTCTGAAATTGAATGTAGTGGTCAACAATGTAGATTTTGGTTAGTTTTGAAAAAATTTTGATGTTGTTGTTTTTAATATGGTTAGGTAACAAATTATAAAGTTTTGAGCCCAGGAACAGGATAGATTTTTTGGAGAATTCGGAATGACGCATTGGAATAACAAGATGATTGTTTGCTTTTATTCTCGTATTATATTCATGTATTATTTTGTTTTTAAATTTCTCATGGCCATGAACATAACAGCACATTATATGGAAGAATAACGTCCTTATATTAACAATAGATGTGTCGTAAAGTAGATATGTAGGATATAATATATTCTTCCTAAGAATGATCCTCAATATTCTGTTTTGTAACATTTGATGAGGTTTCAAAGAATTATTATACAAAATGCCCACTCCATAGCGCAAAATTGATTCAGTCAATGTTTTATATAAGGTAATAAGCATTTGTTTGTTAAGCATTTGTCTCAAACTATAAAATGTATGTACCAGATATTTAATTTTTGTATTATGTATGTTACATGTAAGTCCCACTTTAAATTCTTGTCTATGACAATACCTAAGTATTTAGTATTTGACACTTCATGAATTTTTTCTGTTATATTATTGAATTCGATAAAACTAAATGTCGATCTGTTTACGTCAGTTTTTGTAAACGCAATATAGTTGATTTTTTTGACATTCAATGACAATTTGTGTTCATCAAGCCATCTCTTCACCAACTCAATACCACTCTGAGTTTTGCTCCTAACTTCCCGCCATGAGGCACCACCAAACACAATCACAGTATCATCCGCGTATGATAAAAATTTCCCATTTACATCTAAGTCTGTCAATGCTTTTATATATAAGTTGAAAAGAACTGGTCCCAAGACGGTCCCTTGTGGGATTCCGATCTTTATCAAACAAGGATCACTCAGACTGTCCCGTATTTTTAACTGTTGTCTTCTGTCCGACAGGTAGTTCTTAAAGATCCTCAACACGCCGCCCCTGACTCCACTCTGGTCAAGAACAGAGAGGAGCTTGTCATGTGGCACCGTGTCAAAAGCCCTTGCCAAATCGAGAAAAACTGCCAAGCAGTTCTTATTGCTATCTAAGTTATGTCTTATTTCTTCTGTTAGACTCAGCATAGCATCATCAGTACCAATTCCCTCTGGGAATCCAAATTGTGTTGCTGAAAGAAGTTTATTTTCTCCTAAAAAGCTTGTCAGTCTTTCTTTTAAACATTTTTCAAATATTTTTGTAAAGTTTGTAATAACATTAATTGGTCTATAATTACTTAGCAGATTTGGGTTTCCTGCTTTTAAAATTGGAGATGTTATACAAAGCTTAAATTGTTTTGGTACAATCCCAGTCTTAAAAATTGAATTTATTATGTGATTTAATGGTGTGATTAAGTAAATATGAAGCTTTTTAATTAATCCAGCAGATATTCCGTCATATCCTGGCGAACTATTATTTTTCAAGGAATAGATTTGTTTTATAAGTTCATTGTTAGTAATTGGTTTTAAGAACATTTGATTTACTTATTGAACTTAATGGAAAACTATTAACAGAGTCGGGAACACTGTTATACATATCCAGGGCAACATTTGCGAAATAGTGGTTACAAATATCAGCCATACTTTTGTCATCAGGAAAAGGGGTATCATTGTTCATTATATTTAATTTGGTATTGTTTTTTCTAGTTACGTTTGTGGCTTCCGCTATAAGTTCATATGTTTTCTTTAAGTTATTTTTATTTTCATTGATTCTAGTTTTATAATAATTATTTTTGGCATTATTTATAATTTTTTTAAGATTTTTGCGATATTCCTTAAATTCAGATTCTTTTTCCGGTGTATAGTTATTAAGCAGTTGTTTTTTTAGTTTATCACGATGTTTTATAGAGACAATAATACCATTAGAAATCCATGGCTTAATTTTGTTATATTCTTTAATGCTTAGTGACTTTTTATTTGCAAGGATTTTTTATCATTTCTGTATATGTTATGGCCTAAGGTATTGGGATTAAAAAGACCTTTGCAAAGACGATCTACTTCAGTGGCGTACAGAAAAGGGAGTATATTCTGAACCGTTTCAAATCTTTTTTGCCCATTTTTACATCATTATTTCATTTGGCCGATTTTTGAACTTCCTGAATACATTGGTTTGGAAAATTACCCCCTTTTCTGTACGCCACTGAAGTAGAGCCTCTTTGCAAAGTTCTTTTTAATGCCAATACCTTAAATGATAAAAAAGCCTTTGAAAATAAAATTGGATCCTTTTTTAATGCTTAGCGAATTTTTATTTGCAAAGGATTTTTTATAATTTTTGGATATGTTATGGCCTAGGATATTAGAATCAAAGAAAACTTTGCAAAGCGAGTCTACTTCATTGGCGTAGAGAAATTTTGAATCTACTTAAAATTTTTAAAATTAAAAAAATAATAATTTTTAATTTTAATGTACGCCACTGAAGTAAACCCGCTTTACAAATTTATTTTTGAATCTAATATCTTAGGCCATGACATATCCAAAAATGATAAAAAAATCCATTGAAAATAAAGGGTCATTAAGCATTAAAAAAGATCCAATTTAACTTGGTCCACAAGACATAGTTTTTCCAAAATTAAAGTATCAATTTTTATTTTTGTTTGTATTTATCTAGTTTTTCAATGGTCAATATTCCGAATCCTTTCAAATCTTTTTTGCCCATTTCTACATCGTCATTTTATTTGGCCGATTTTTGCAACGACCTGAAATACATTGGTTTTGAAAAATACCCCCTTTTCTGTGCGCCACTGAAGTAGATCGTCTTTGCAAAGTTCTTTTTAATCCCAATACCTTAGACCAAAACATACTCAAAAATGAAAAAAAATCCTTTGCAAATAAAAAGTCACTAAGCATTAAAAAAGGATCCAATTTAATTTTGCCCACAGTGTATATGTTTCTTAAACGCATAATCTGTTAAATTATAAAGATCCACATCACAACCACTACAAAACATATTAAATCATTTGCAAGATCGGTATAAAGGAGCCTTGCTAACTGTATTTGTGTGGCTAGCTGGTATATAGAACAAAAAATGTCTTCTAGTGTTGGCTGGAGGCACCCAAAACGGTAATTGAATTAGGAGTTCCGAAGCATCCACTTTATTATTGCACAATTTATATAGAAACATTTGACTAGCAAAAACAATGCTATGTTTAATTGATAAAAAATTAAATCTCTTCAATAAATACTCCTGCTCAATACTTCTTTCCGGGTACACTCCATCAAAGCTTAAAGGATAGAAACTTCAAAAACCTGCGCTGCACATTTTCTATTCTGTTCACATGGATATTATATATAGGGAACCATAACATAGAGCCATACATTAACTTGGATTTGATCAAGGAGTTAAACACAGCTACCCAGCTTGATTGGTTCTTAAAGTGAGATGTGGCTCGAATAAGAAACCCAAGGGACTTTATGGCTGAACCAGTAATCTGCAATATATGGTCATTGAATGTCAATCTCTTATCAATCTCCACTCCCAAATCCCTAACCGAGAAACAGTCAGTCAGCTGAGAACCGTCAGCTGACAGAAATATAGTCATCTTTTTACACTTGCCTATGTTCAATGGCAGCTTGTTCCTTTGACACCAATCGAAAACTCGATTTATATCCTCCTGCAGTATATGGCAGTCCTCAACACCATTTATAACCCTGAACAGCTTTAAATCATCTGCAAACATTAGGCCCCCACTCCGCACTTGAAGTAAAATATTATTGATAAATATACTGAACAGTAATGGTGCAAGGTTACTGCCCTGAGGCGCACCATTTGGTGCAAAGTATTCAGCAGACCTAAAACCATTATACTCGACATTTTGAAGCCTGTTTGACAAATAGGAAACAAAGAATCTTACAAAATTTGGGTGAAAACCAATCGACACCATCTTCTTAGCCAACAGTCCAAGGTCTAGCCTATCAAAGGCTTTTGCAAAGTCGGGGTACACTACATCAAACTGGCACCCCTTATTGATTGCCTTATGAGCTGTCTGCAGAAAACGTAATTGTAGATCTTTTGGGAAAAAAAACCATGTTGCCTCTCAGATATTAAGTGCTTCGTTTGGTGACACAATTTCTCATGCAGACAGACCTCGAACACCTTGGAAAAATTTGCGAGGATAGAAACTGGACGATAGTTCTCTATGTCACTAATCTCTCCACTTTTGAAAACTGGACATATTCTAGCCTTTTTCCATCTCTCAGGAAATACTTGTGTTTTTAGAGACAGGTTATACAGGGACTGAAGCGGTACAGCCAAAACAGATGCACAGTCTCGCAAAATGAAAGAGGGCAACAGGTCAGGGCCAACCGTCTCCCTGTCTTTTAGTTTTTTCAAAGCCATTGTAACATCCGCCCCGCTAAAACCCTAAATCAAGATGTTACTTGAACCTCCACTGTTATGATAGGTTGTCTGAAATGAACTAGAATCAACATATACACTTTCAAAAAAATCAGCAAAAGCATTCACAACATTTTCAGGCCTCTCAATGCCAGAACCCCTATAACACATAGACCCAGGAATACGAGATTTATTTCGCTTTCGACGAATGAATTTCCAGAAATATTTTGGATCACTTTTAATTGAAGCTTCATTCTCAGCCATATAATTACGATAGGCAAGATTAACCTTCTGTTTTACATCCCTACGTATTCTCCCAAAATCCTCATACACTGCCGGGCTTTTATTTCTTAGCAATTTCGTATGTAGTTCAGCCCTTTGCCTTAACAAATTCTTGATCTCGTTAGTATACCAGAAGGGATAGGAGTATTTACTTTTATTGCCTTGATAGTGAGGTACAGCCTGATCAACGCAGCCATAAATTTTCCCATACAATGCCTCTAAGGCGTCATTTACATCTGCATATGAGGAGACAAAACTCCAATCAACCCCAGATATAAGCTCATAAAGCAAAGGAAAGTTGGCTCTTCGAAAATTATATCCAACACCATCACGATTAGGAGCAAAGGATGAATCATTCCCACCACTCGCTTTTTGCAAAGATAAGGCAATGGCAGGGTAATAACCATCCTCATGAACAAGTGGTTGCTCCTCCCTACTAACACTACACTGAAAGTTACAGAAGATTAAGTCAAGGATGTTGTTATTACAGTTAAGTATATTGTTAAATTGTGTAAGATTCAAGAATGCCATAAACTCCCTTAGAGCAATAAATTTAGGGCTCAGATCAAAATTAATATTTTCTTGGACAAATCGATTATTAAAATCATCTACGAACAGTACATTTTGATTTACTAACAACTGGAAGGAAGCAATATACTCAAACAAAATTTGATAATGATCTAGAGGTGAATTAGGCCAAATATATATAGCAAAAATGTAGACAATTAAATTGCTTACATTAACTCTGCAACCTACAATGTCTATAGCTGGTAATAAATCCTCTAGGTACTTAAGGTTGACTCTGACTGATGGTAAGTCGTGCCGAACACCCAGTAAAACGCCACCACCTCGCTTTGCCCCGGCTGCCAAAACATTTCTATCCTTGCGGTACACCATATAGCTGTCATCGAACAGTTCCCGATCCTGAACACCATCCTGGATCCACGTCTCAGATAAACACACCAGTTGATAATCACCACTCAACACTACTTTATAGAAGTCATGAGTTTTAGTGTTGAGACCACGAACATTCTGGTAGACAGCACAAATCACCCTGTTAGACACAGCTCCTAGTTCATCATTGCTGACTGTGACAATTTTTGGGACGCCTTAAACATAATATATTCTTAAATTAGATTCACCTTCCTCAGATCTCCTTAGAAGTTCAGACCGTAAATTACGGTATTCTTGTTGTTGCTTCAAAGTCTTGTCGTCACTTACAGATAGATGCTTAAGGGTGGGGCTGTGTTTTAGGTTTCTAGCATTACGAATTACCTCCTGTGTCAGATCCTTTGAACTACAAACAACCTTCCTTGACAGGCCTATTTTTGTTATCGACTTTTCTGCCTAGTCGATAAACTTTAAGATCTTCACCAGCAAAATCAGCAGGCGGTACACATTCCTTGATGACCGCTGTAGCAACTTCTTTTATGTCTAGCACTGTTTCTGGGCAGTTGAATAGCATAAAGTTCCTCCTTCTATTTTCACGCTCCAAATGCTCATTAAATATTTCTTCCATATCAGCATTATAGCTATTTCCTTGGCTGGCTCCAGCGACGTTGTCATGGCTTGATATACTTTTCTGCTGTACCTCTTCCAATGATGCTACCCTCTTTGTCAGCAATTCGCTGTTTACCTTCAAAAGCTCGTTCTTTTCTTCAATTTCCCTGATCAACCTTTTAAGATATAAAATCTCAACTTCCATGACCCTGTTGATGCTAGTATCTGGTCCAATTTGAGCTTTCTGTGGCATTTGATCATTATTTCCAGCACCCAGTTTCTTTAAATTGGTTTCTTTACACCCTGGGCACCATAGTAAAGTGGCACGAGTTTGAAACAGAACTGCTCGCACCTCTGTTGCCGTCTTTACCCCACTACAATTTTTACAGGTTGGCCTAGAGCAAAAATCACAATAACACCCAAAGAGTTGATTTTTATCCTCCTTTGCCACACAACAAGCTCCACAAACATAGCAAATGAGTTTATCTCCAGACATCATGCACTTACAGGTTAGAACCGAAAAACCATCAAAAAAGTCAACCAAATCAACATCCACAAAGTTACTTTTATTATCACTCTCAAACTAGATAAAATCACATCACTAATACATATATACTTTTCTAATTTATTGCAGTTGCTTAGACCAGAAAATTGACTTAGAAAAATTTTAACATGTGCTCACAATAACAATCAACAAGTATTCACTTTGAGGTAACCCGCCTATTTAAAATATTATTTCATTGACCTTATACATTCAGTTTTTGAACACCCTATATATATGTAAAGAAGGAAAAAGAGGAAAACAAGTCATAAATTGAAGTCGGGTTTTGCGAGGTTTCTTTTCGAGGAGATCCGAAAACTTATCGCTCGAGAAGGGGGATAGATAGTCTAAAGCCGGCGCAGTGTAAAGTTTATTTTGGCGAATTGTTTTGCTTTTGTCTTGTAACATGACATTACAGGTCAGTAAAATGAAATTTTTAATATTGTTATTGACATAATTTGCACAGTATTTCTTTTATTCTCATAGATAGTTCATATTTGATGGCATAACATAATGTATATGTTTAATGAAATCGTTTTTTATGATGTGAATAACACTACTTTAAATTAAAACAAAAAAAATTGTGTGTGCTTAAGACCACACGATAGAAGTGAAAACTTCTACAAGCGGGGTCATCGTTTGTTAGAATTTCGATCCGAGCCTTCGTTGCAGAGATACGGGCGAAAAATCTATGTTTCCCCCCAAAATACCCCCTTATGTTAGAGCCCCGGTCCCCCCGTATGGTCTAAGGTGGCTCCGTACCTCTTCCTGTTCTCCCGAAATGAATTATTCCAGTTTTTGCTTCTACCCTTTCCCCTGGCAAAACGGGGGAAGGGTACGGAGCTCCGTTTTCGCCCAGTATCTTCTTTTTACCTCGGCAAAATCCCCTGAAAATTTCGACCCTCTACCTATACGGGAACAAGCGAGCAGAAGGAGCGTGACGCGTGACGTTACATATCCTAGCGTGACGGCTCGGTCTCATTCACTCCCACAAAAAAAAACGCAAAATACGCCTAAAGAAGTTTTCGCTTCAAAATGTATTGTTTGTTTTATTTTCGTGCTGAAATTTTAGTTTTAGTATGACTGTGATTATTTGTGAAAATATTAACATTTTCCTACCCTGACGGGTGAATATCCTAGTTATAAATGCAATGATCATTTTAGAGATATTGGCTCAAATTGCAAGTAAATAGCTGGGTAGCTTCCGTAATCCAGGACCCCAGTACCTGTCAGCGGCGTCTGACTAACTAACACCACTCTTCGGTAGTGTAGTGGTTATCACATCCGCCTGACACGCGGGAGACTCGGGTTTGATTCCCGACCGGAGAGCTATCTCTTCAGTTTTAAATATGCTATTAAGAGTGTGGCACTACGAATTGTGGCGCGGGAGACAGTAATTTAATTAATTATTATACTAATAAAGGTTATACAGCATAATTCGGTTTAGGAATTTAGATCCAGAGTTTCTCCGCCGTATTCTTTCCCCTCGTGAGTTCCAGCTTGAGTCCGGCACGTTTTCGTTCATAAATTAGGTGTATGAGGATCTGTGTTTTACATGACGCATCCTTCCCTCAAATTTCCCTAATATTGCTACCGTCAGACGCATTATGAGTAAATAAAGTTGTGCAAGGTATAATAATCACACAACGTAGGTATTATTGGTCTTTTTAATCTATTCCTTTTACTCTATTTTGACAATGATTAACAAAATAAAGACAAAGCACAACTTATCGCATTCAACTATGTTGAACTGACCTGGGTAGGTTATACTACAATATAGTATGTATGTTGTATAAACTTTTTTGGTATAGTCAAGAGCGATCTTATCGTGCGGATCCAAAGGTCACAATTTTCAGTCAAAATTTCATTCGTGGCAGATTTTGCGTATAAAATCTGTCAAGGGAATGACATTTAATGCAAAATATGACCTTTGGACCCGCACGATAAGACCGCTTTTTGACTATATACCCGTAGATTCTGAGATAAGGCGTCATCCCATAATAAACGAGACACTCTGTAGTACCATTCGCTGAGAGGTACGTTATATTTTACATTTCGTGAAGCGTAACATAATTGCTCAAAAATTTCCTCTAAAAATAATATTGATGCATTGTATATTCGTAGTTCAAATAGACGTTACCAAATATCTAACAATATATAGACATTAATGACAAAATTATTGAAAATTGCTTAGTTGACTTCTAGTTATAATAATTTTCTTACCTATGTTATTATTTTTTTTAAGTTGTAGCATTTATACTTGGTTTCATGAGGAATATTATTTTCTGAAAATTATTTCGATAAAAAATATGTTAATTTTAAAGCTTTCGTGGCACCTCAGGGATGAAAATATATGTTTACTTCACGTTCAATCCCTAGGGAGCGGCAGCCACAAATTTAGTCCCCCCCCCTCAAAATTGCAATTTTAATCCAAGAAATGCAAAAACATAAATTAGATCCTTTAATATCTTATTGAATTTGCTTAACATCAATATAACAATAAATTAATTTATGGAAATTTTGATATGTATTTTGTAATGAGAAAGTTTTAGTACATATGCATTACTCTTTCGAAAAGGGGTGAGAGGAAGATGCGTTTATGTACTACTTTTGCGTCAAAGACAAAATGTGTCACATCTATACACTGAACATTGCATCAAAGTATTAATAATTCGTCACTTTAGCATTTATTTTTTAAAAATCCTCCGATATAAAATTTAATCCATCCGTCTTCCATCCTTCTATTATATAACTAATTCACTAAATATTTATCTGAGTAAATTTTCTCAGAGTAAACAAGTTGCGAAGAATCCTATAAGAGCCACCGGTAATTTTATGGAAGCGTGCCCTAAAACCTTAGGGATCGAATTGAAGGGATTAGAGGATTCCAACTGAGCTGCTTTTCTTGCCTTTTGGGCAGAGTTGCGTACTCTGCACGTTGTTAAAAGATAATGATTTAATTATTATATTATTATTACAGAAAAGCGTCTTTCAACTCATATTGTAAAATCTGTTCCAGTTTTCTTAAAGATTAACGTTATAAGGTTTACCCTGATTTTTATAAAACAATTCAATTCAATTCAATTCAATTCAATTTATTCAATTAATATATTCTACAGAGGTACAATATTTAACATACTAGATAGGCACCTAAGCAACTTAACACTTGTGTGTGCCTATTGAATTTTTTCTGATTTTTAATAGGTTTAATTTCATTTAATATTAAATTATAGAATTTAGATCCTAAATAATCTATAGATTGAAGGTTAATTTGGCTATGGTTCAGAAGAAGGGAAAGATCATTACGCACATTACTCCTGGTTTGTTGTGAATGTATGATTTATCTCTTTGAAATATCGGTCCTATGTACAAAGGAACAAACATTCTGTATATAAAGGCGATCTATATTACTGATTTGAGCAGTATATAACATTTCAGTAGGGTAAAGTAAATTTTTTCTGTAAATGACTTTGAGGATATAATTCTGTACCACTCTTAAAGGCTGCAAATTTGTTTTGTAGGTGCCACCCCAAGCTATTATACAATATGTCAAGAGATATTCGACTAAAGATTGTAAATTAAGCTTCGAATTTTGCCTGAAAGGTAACTAATATGCTCACACCATTTTAAATGCTGATCAATGATGATGCCAAGGTATTTTGTTTTATTTGTTTCACAAATTTTTTCCTGAGACTGTGCATCGAAAACTATACTGCTGAACTCAGGCCTACTTGCCTTTGTTAGTGAAAAAGCTATATAATTTGTTTTTTTCCATATTAATTGTTAATTTTTGGATACACAACCAATATTTAATGGACTTGAATGCCTCACACAAGATAGTTTTCACAACTTGCCAAGTATCACCTGAAAAAAATCAAAGTCATATCATCCGCAAATGCAACTATTTGGCCAGGTACTTTTAGTTTGAGTAAAGAGTTCAGATAAACAACGAATAAAATAGGCCCCAGTATTGTCCCTTGAGGAACTCCTATATTTAATATCTCCGGATCGATCAATGTCCCATTTATTTTAAGAAATTGTTCCCTATATTCGAAGTAATTCTCAAAAACCCTCAAAGCCACCCCTCGAACTCCATAATGTTTTAAAGTCTGTAAAAGTGCCGCATGTGGAACAGTGTCAAAGGCCTTCGCGAGGTCGATGAACACAGCAATGCATTTTTTATTATTGTTTAGGTTTTAACTAATTTTCGATGTTAGTTTGTATACTGCATGTGCTGTGCTAATCCCCTCCGAAAACCCATACTGGTCCTCTGACAAAACTTCAAGAGAGTCTAAGTATGTTTTTAGACGAACTTTGATGTATTTTTCTAAAATCTTTGCAAAGTTATTTATAAGGCTAATTGGGCGATAATTTTCAATTTTTTTTGTGCAACCTTTTTTATGTATCGGACTGTTTAAAACAATTTGGTATCGATCCACTTGTAAATATTAAATTAATGATGTGAGCCAGAGGTTGTGCAATATAGGAGTTCGTCAATTTTATGGCTCTTGTTGGAATTTGGTCTATTCCCGGTGCTGCATTACTTCTTAAGTGATGAAATATGTTCAATAATTTCATTTATATTTACAGGGGTAAGAAATAGTGAAGTTGTTGGGAGATTCAAGATATCAGCAACAGTAATTTCTTGATTTGGGGGGTTTATTTTTTTACTTTCATTTTATTTCCAACATTAATGTAATACTTATTACAGAAATTAACCATGTCTTTTATTGATAGAAATGTTTCATTGTTATTGTTGACAATGATAATCTCTGATTTTTTACTTTCTCTTTTATTTGTAGTATCCTCTATTATCTGATAAATTTTTTTAATGTTGTTTCTGTTCCTTGTTATTTGGTTTTTGTAATAATCAAATTTAGTTTTTTTAATTAAGTCATTAACATAATTTCTATACTCTTTATATTCATTAATTAACTGTGTATTTACGTTTTTGACCAAATTTCATTTTAATTTATCTCTTTTACGAATAGCAATAATAAGTTCAGTAATTGATGTCCATTTTTTAATTTTCTTAACTTTATGTTTGTTTTCTTTTTCAGTTTAACAGGAATTAAAAAGTGCTTTAAACTGTGTAACAAATAAGTTTGTAGCTGCATTCACATCACATCAGTTAACTGTAAGATTTCTGACCAATCTGTATTTTTTATAAGATTTAAGAATTTATTATAATCTATTATTTGATAAACCTTAGATTGTGTATCTTGAGCAACAGGTACTGGATTTTGTATTTGCAATATGATAGGGAAGTGATCAGTTGTATCCGTATCTAAAACAAAGGTCTTGACTAAGTCTTTGTTTTGAGTTTTTATAAAAAAGTGATCAATACATGTTTGTGTTTCAATAGTCACCCTGGTTGGAATTCCAATAAATTGTTGTAAACCAAAAGAGTTAAGCATAGATAAATATTTGTTAACATTAGATTTCTCCCTTTCCGTTGTATTAAATAAGTTTAAGTTTATATCCCCTGTAAAAATTTCCCAATCCTGGTTTAAGTTGTATAGAAATAATTTTTCTAAATCATTAATGAAATTGTTTATAGAAATTGGGGGAGGCTTATACACTGCAGAAAGACCAAAAGATAAGTTATTTATGGAAAAGACAAATCTGCTTAAGCATGCTTTAGATTAGTGGCAGTCTATGAGTTGTAAGATGTACATTTATGTTCGATTTTATATATACCATGACACCATCGTTTTTGTTATAATCGCCATTATTATAAAATTTATGGTATCCAGGAATATTGAATGCATCCAAATCCTTAATTTTAAAAGTTTCTGTAAGAACAAAACACATTGAAAAAGTTTAAAGTTTTCTATAAGCAGAAGAAATTGATCAAAGTTGCATTTTAAGCTTCTTACATTAAGTTGTAAAACATAAAACAATTGAGAATCTACGTTAAATTGTTGCAAAAATTGCGTATAATCTACAAGTTTTCCTAAATGATCTTCACTCTGGCCCAGTAGTTGATTAAAAATTTCAATTTCACCCTGTACAAGCTCTGTGATTTCTAATAGTCGCTAATCGATGTTAATAAATTCAAATAGAATTAATTACTTCAAATCACTTTCTGACCTCACCCGTATGGGTGTATCAGTGTTTTGTTTCAGATTCTGATCCATATCTCCTAATCCATGCATTTTTCGTCGAAAGCGATTCTATAGATTTTTAAATTGCATTAAATTTGTAACAAATTAAGCCTAACCGGAGCTCTGTAGGTCAATTGGTTACCGAATTACGGCACTTTGAAATTGGCCTGTTTTTCCAAAAATTGGAAATTTTCGTTTTAGACCTTTTTTGGGCCGAAATTGCGTCGAAACCATTGACCCTATAAGTAGAAATTATAGAATATAATTTGCAGGCAATTTAATTAGCTTTAAATTAAGGGTAGAGCGGGCTCTGTAAGCCTCGTAGTTCTCTCAAAATCTCAAAAAACCCATATAAGGTAAAATCACATTTTTCCAGAAACGTTCTATAACCTTTCCTATCTTTTCTTTTTTGATTTGGTAATGAAAAAGAAGGCATGAAATCATTGAAATAAACGGTGAAATGTATTTTAATATAAACGTAAGTAATCAAAAGTACAGCAACTTAATCAATCAATCAGTCAATCAAATTAGACACATGGTCAAACTAGTCGCCTTGTTTTTGATGGCCCTGGGCTGTCACTTTCGTTGCTCTCTTCAATAAGTAGGTCTTCCACTATTGGTGGGTCGCCGTCTTCGTCCCCTATAGGTAGGTACTCCAGTATTGGTGGATCGTCAGGATTGTCTTGAGGCTCGTCATCGTCGTCCTCTTCAATGATGATAAGAGCAGGGTTCCGGCATGTTTCCCCAGAGCAGGTAACACACGTCACAGAACATCTGAGCCCTGCTTTCAGGCAAGGCAACCACCTCTGCACCTCTTCTTGCATTTGCAGGAAAGGAGTTTTAGGAGCTCTGCGGAAGCAGGAGCTTGCCGACTAGTAATCCGAGGTCAATTCCCAACCCGAGTCGGTGGCCTCTTTCTCCACCCCCAACCACTTTTCCACCCGGTGGTATGTGCGGTAATGGTGATACGATGCAACCTCTGTGGTTGGGAGCAAACGGGCTAGATTCGCTTTGGCGTTGGCTGCTGTCTTCACAAAAGTACGAAAGCGTACATCGTTGAGTGTGTCTTTCGTTTCGTCTCCTCCATATAGGGCAACTAGACACTTGTCACCGGCTGCTGCGACTGGTGTTGGTGTGTGGCATCTGTCTGGAGGAAAACTCTTGCTTGGTCCACTAGGGCTTGATTTCGTCTGAAGTGGCCCAACATTTTCATCAGAGGTGGTGTCGCACCCAGTAAATGCGTGGATGAAAAGTTTAAATCCAGGTGGTAGCTCCACTTCCCCCTAGTTGAATGATCTGGAGGAGAATTGGACGCAACCCGCCTCACCTCTGCCACTCTTCTGGAAGTATACGTTGGTTTTAGTGGATCCTAGACCGCAGAGGAGCGCGAGCAAATCCACATCCTCTCCAAAGATGATGAGACGTGGTCACTGGAGGAACTTTTTTGCAGAGCAGTCACGACGATATCGCGGTCTGCGTCTTCTTTTGATATTTTTGTCTCAATTCCCTCGAGAGCAAAAGCGGAACAGAGAAGCTCAATGAGACGAACCTTGTTTCTGTCATTCGAGATCATCTTCTCTTGGCGGACTGTGATGACGGTCGATGCTTCTAACACAATTTCCGCTGATGCTGCAGAATACCGTCGTGATCGCTCTGCAAATTTGGTGCTCTTTTGGGAGCCATCCTCAGGATACCCGTCGAAGACTATAGACACATTTCTCCCAAAGTGGTTAAATATGTAGCTTATGTAGCTTGCCGTGATAGCCCGTACATAGTTATTCCGATGCCACACGACTTTATGTAGGAGATATAGTCCGTCGACAATAGCAAATGTTTTTACCTGCACACTCACGTTATCTGTAGTTTGAGTGAAGGCAGCGTAAAAAGCTGATTTTGTGCCCTTACGCATCCTTTCGTCGGAAAATAGGGCCATTGGATATGGTGCGAGTTCGTATGCGAAGTGGTCCTTCAACTGTAGGTCTGACTGTTTCATGATACACATGCGCTGGAAGATGGTGAGTGGCTCGACATCGACTTTGTTCTTGGGAATCTTGATGGTGGTAGGCGTTGCCAAAGAGAGGACTTTTTCTTTTCTAGAGAAACTAACATTACCAAAAATTTTTCCAATAATTCGATTCACTCCTTTCAGTCCTTCTCCTCGGGCAGTATGGCAATTAATGTGGGGGCCACCATAATGATAATATAATAATACGTTTTGCATGTTTAAATCTCTCTTCATGCAACAAAAAAGTGGTTAGGTACATTTCTGGAAAAAGGCGATTTTACTTTATACGTTTTTTTTTAGATTTGGCGAGAACTACGAGGCTTACAGACCCCGCTCTGAGCTTAATTTAAAGCTTATTAAATTGCCTACAAATTATATTCTACAAGTTCTGCTAGTAGGATCAATGGTTTCGACGCAATTTCGGTCTGAAACTAAAATTTTAAATTTTTGGAAAAACTAGCCTGTTTTCAAAGTGCCGTCATTCGGTAACCAATTGACCTACAAAGCTCTGGCTAGGCTTAATTTGTTACAAATTTAATGTAATTAAAAAATGTATAGAATCGCTTTCGACGAAAAAATGCATGGATTAGGAGATATGGATCAGAATCTGAAACAAGTCCAAAAATTTTTCTTTCAAAATCAACAAATTTCTAAAAATATACTACTACTAAATCGAAGATTTGCGATATTAAAGTTCAGAATAATTTTCAGCTTGTAAGAAATGCTTTTGTAATAATTTCATTATTACTTTTTCAACACAAATTCAATTTTGCATGTGAGACCATTTTTTAATACGAGCCGTCGAAACCGCAGTCTTGCCCGTAATAGTTCTCTCTTCCATGCCCTGCAAATCAAAGCAATACTCGAAAGTGTCTCGGCCTGTGTTGTATTTGTTAATAAACATAAAATGTGATTTAACTATTTCATTTATTATAATTATCAATTATACTTTTTATGATTAACCGCCTTCCTCTCATGCCGCCCGTCGACTGTCACTCTTCTTTTAGTAAGTTATAAGGCGTGTTCCACTGTACAATTCCACTACCTTACAGCCTGGATTTAAAAATATAATCGCCGTGGTATTTTTAGACAAATTCCTAATAATTCCAAACTCAAAGTAAAATTTATTACCACGCACAGGATTAATTCGAGAGATTGGCCCTTTGGCAGTAAGTGATTCCGGATAAATCCGTTTTAAGCTTTCACTGCTTTTAAATATTAAATACGAAATCTACGATTTGGCTGAAATATTCCGGCAGAGAACTACGACTGATTGTAGGCCTATGACCACGAGCTTATTCATTAAGGTAAATGAATCGCATGCGAGATACGGACTTTCCATACTTCCACTTAGTTATCGAACTCCAATCCGGATAAAGCACCAAAAATTCTTAACGACGTTAAAGCAATACATTGGATTAGAGAGAGGGCATCAGTCAGCATATCTATAGAAGGTACTTATTTGGAAATAAACGTCCTTGTTGTGCCCTAGTCGTAAACCTTTTCATTATACGTCATATTTCATATTGGGACCATTAGTGTCAAGAATGAAACGCATTAATCTTTATGGCATCTCTCTGAAAAGATTACAGACACAAGAGCCTGCGTTTGCTGGAAGAAAATCGCAGACCGAATAATAGCATATTCTCGTTATTTCATGGCTACTTTCGTCTCTTGCATGATTTATGTTTAAAGTAATATTTAAATAAAGGCTAATATTTAAATATTAAACGATCACCAGGCCATGCTTATTCAAGACAAAGGAGATTTAGATACTTGTGTGCTTGACTTGAAAGGTTATGGAAGAATACGTAAAATGAGGATTATAGAGCCAACGAAGATCTTGAACTAGAAATAATGAAAGGATAGATATAAACGTAGCAAGCAAATGCAGATGTAAGAGTGATAAAGTATTGAATAATGGGGAACAAGCGAATCACTAACTCAATCGTTTGGTCCAAAGACATTTCAGACAATCCAAAATCCTTCTTGAAATGTAGAAGCTTAAGCTCTTAAAACAAAACAAAAAGTTTAAGAGATATTAAGGATTCCCAAGTTCCTTTCAAAACCCTGGAAATTCGAGAGATATAAATAAATCGAAATCTCAAGTATTTCCTCAAAGATGTAGAAGCTTAAAAGGAGTGATTTCTCAAGCTTTTTTCAAAAATTTAGGAATTTAAGAGATACAGGTAATTTGAAATCATAAGTTCTTTCTTGAAATGCAGAAGCTTAAGCTCTTAAAACAATACGAAAAGTTTAAGTGATATTAAGGATTCCCAAGCTCTTTTCAAAACCCTGGAAATTCGAGAGACATAAATAAATCGAAAGCTCAAGTTTTTCCTCGAATATGTAGAAGTTTAAGACGAGTGATTGTCAAGCTCTTTTCAAAAATCTAGGAAGTAAAGAGATACAAGTAATTCGAAAGCATAAGTTCCTTCGTGAGATGTAGAAGCTTAAGCACTTAAAATAAAACAAAATGTTTAAGAGATATTAAGGATTCCCAAGCTCTTTTCAAAACCCTGGATATTCGAGAGATATAAATAAATCGAAATCTCAAGTTCTTCCTCGAAGATCTAGAAGCTTAGGAGGAGTGATTTTCAAGCTCTTTTCAAAAATCAAGGAAGTTAAGAGATACAGGTAATTCGAAAGCATAAGTTTTTTCTTGAAATGTAGAAGCTTAAGCTCTTAAAACGAAACAAAAGTTTAAGAGATATTAAGTATTTCCAAGCTTTTTTCAAAACCCTGGAAAATCGAGATATAAATAAATCGAAATCTCAAGTTTTTTCCTCGAAGATGTAGAAGCATAAGAGGAGTGATTCTCAAGCTATTTTAAAAAATCTAGGAATTTAAGAGATATAGGTAATTCGAAAGCATAAGTTCCTTCTTGAAATGTAAAAGCTTAAGCTCTTAAAACAAAACAAAAAATTTTAGAGATATTAAGGATTCCCAAGCTCTTTTCAAAACCCTGGAAATTCGAGAGATATAAATAAATCGAAATATCAAGTTTTTCCTCCAAGATGTAGATGCTTAAAAGGAGTGATTCTCAAGCTCTCTTTAGAAATCTAGGAATTTAAGAGATACAGGCAATTCGAAAGCATAAGTTCCTTCTTGAAATGTAGAAGTTTAAGCTCTTAAAACAAAAAAAAGTTTAAGAGATATTAAGGATTCCCAAGCTCTTTTCAAAACCCTGGAATTCGAGAGATATAAATAAATCGAAATCTCAAGTTTTTCCTCGAAGATGTAGAAGCTTAAGACGAGTGATCCTCAAGCTCTTTTCAAAAAATCTAGGGATTTAAGAGATACAGGTAATTCGAAAGCATAAATTCCTTCTTGAAATGTAGAAGCTAAAGCTCTTAAAACAAAACAAAAAGTTCAAGAGATATTAAGGATTCCCAAGCTCTTTTCAAAAACCACGGATATTCGAGAGATATAAATAAATCAAAATCTTAAGTTTTTTCTCGAAGAACTAGAAGCTTAAGAGTAGCGATTGTCAAGCTCTTTTCAAAAAACTAGAAATTTAATAGATACAGGTAATTCGAAAGCATAAGTTCCTTCTTGAAATGTAGAAGCTTACAGCTTTTAAAACAAAACAAAAAGTTTAAGAGATATTAAGGATTTACAAGCTCTTTTCAAAACCCTGGAAATTCGAGAGATATAAATAAATCGAAATCGCAAGTTTTTCCTCAAAAATCTAGAAGCTTAGAGAAGTGATTGTCAAGCTCTTTTCAAAAATCTAGGAATTTAAGAGATTCAGGTAATTCGAAAGCATAAGTTTCTTCTTGAAATGTATAAGCTTAAGCTCTTAAAACAAAAGAAAAGGCTTAAGAGATATTAGTGATGCTAAAGCTCTTTTCAAAAACCTAGAAATTTGAGAAATATAAATAATTCGAGCGCCCAAGTTCTTTCTTGAAAGCTTAAGAAGTAATGGTGATTCCCAAGCTCAATTTTATTAAAAAAAAAATTACAAGAAAGATAAAAGATATTAGTGATTTCAAAACTCTTTTCAAAAACCTATAAATTTGAGAGATATGAATAATTCGAAAACCCAAATTCCTTCTTGAAAATTTAGAAACTTTAAAGGTAATAGTAATTCTCAAGCTCAAGCTCATTAAAAAGGAATTTAGTAGATATTAGTGATTTCCAAGCTCTTTTCAAAAAGTCAGAAATTTGAGAGATACAAGAAGTGATTCGAAAGCTCAAGTTCTTTCTCTAATAATTTAGAATATTAAAAGTAGTGAATCTCAAGCTCTTTTCAAAATCCTAGGAATTTAAGTGGCACAGATAATTCGAAGGCTTAAGTTTCCACTTTAGCTTTAAAGGTCCTAATAGTGAGTCCCAAGCTCAAGTTAATCAAAGAAATAAGAAGGAGCTCACAAGATATAAGTGGTAATCAAGCTCTTTTCAAAAGTTATAAATTTGAGTGATACAAGTGATTCGAAAGCTCAAGTTTTCTTGAAAGTCTAGAAGCTTAAAAGGTAATAGCGATTCCCAAGCTCCAGCTCATTAAAAAATAATAAGAAGTTTAAAAAATATCCATTTTTAATATCATACTGTTGTATTGCATCTAAGCAAAAACTAACCGAAAAAGTCGCAAGCAACCGAAATGGCCTTTTTGAGAAGATCCGTCAGAAATATACACATTGACAAAGTTAGAAACATAACATTAATACTAACAAAATACTAATGCGAAGTTAAACTTAATTTTAACTTGAATATGATACCAAAAATATACGTACCTACATGAAGAAAATATTCATAAATAACTTTGAAAGGATTTCAAATAAAGGAGATTCTTTAAATTGATTTTGATTTAATTTTCGTAAAAATTCAGATGGCAACAACTTTGCACTACCACATCGTGCATCAGAGCTCACATGCACACTCTTTCAGTAATAAGGACAACAATCGACTAGTAAACATACAACCAAAACTTACTTGTCTGCTGCTGAGAAGAAGAAGACGATTGCACATCGCCCTCGGGACTCGTATGCAACTCGACCACTGAACACGGGGCCGTCGGCGACGTTGTGACAAAAAGCGTCTTTTCATCGTAGCGTCGAGTTGTCCCCGAAGCCATTGCGACGGCACCGTTTTCCTCCCGATGGATCATAACGGACTGTGCCAAGTTCGACGACGACGGAGGCAACGATGAACTTGTCCGTCGCGTGACGTAGGTGCCGCGCCGGCTTCCCATTGGTCAGGTTCACGGCCACCAACATCCCGTGACCCTCCGTGCCGCTCAGCGTCGCAGAGCGAGGGGGCCAGATCTGGTGCACGTTGGCTTGTGCACGTGACCCACGAGCTGCAATCTGTTGACGGGCCGGTGTTGTTGATGATGGGTCGATTATTTTAAAGATGCATGGCTTATTATTTTTAATGGATTGGTAGGATTTTATGTCATTTTTGTTTTTAGCGAACGACAGGAATCTCAGTTTTGCTCAGTGCCGACAATAGAAAATAGTTAAAATTTGAACAAAACCTATTTGCTCTAACACTTTCTATTACTACTTACTGTAAGCTCCATGTCTCCTTTTGTATTAATTACCAGCCAATGATGCTGTTCTAATGGTTGCGAATACTCACTATGTCATAACTCCATTGTTTATGACACACATGTATCTATTGCCATTGAAATCTCTGGAACAATTGAATCTGCGACGGCTCCTTTTTTGATCTTTTAATGTGAAACATCATCAAAAATGTAAATTTGATGACATTTTACATACTTATTAATGAATGAATGAATGAAGTTTTTATTTGCCCCAAAGAAAAAAATGTAGATTTACAATACAGCAATTTAACAAAATTTTACAAAGTACCCAAAGGGTGTAGGACATGTCACATAAAGGCTTAGAAGCTAGAGATAAAAATTACAAATAATAATTCTACTCACTCTAAATATAAATGTTTTATAGCTAATGTCTAGTAATATTTTAAAACATATTTAAAAAAAAAATCATTTAAGCCACAAATTCTTTTTTTTTTTAACACAAAGTAACAATCACATAATATGTTACACAGTATCACTAAAAAGTAGGCCTTTGAGAGCAGCAATTCTTTTAAGCGTCTTTTGAGATTTTTACCATTTAAGTTTCTAATTTGGCTTGGTAAGGTTGGATTTATTTCCTTTTAGATTGTCTTTGTGACGAGTGTTATGATGGTGGTCTCTATTAAATTCACTGAAAAGATTTGGATTTTCTATCACAAATATTACTGATTCATATATGTAAGTTGATATTAGGGTGAGATTCCTATGTTCAATGAATCTAGGTTTGCAGGTCTCAATAGAGTTTAAGTTGAGAATGCTTCTGATACATCTCTTCTGGAGAATAAAGATTCTGTCTGCGTCTGCACCTCTTGCCCAAAAGATGATCCCCAAATATCTCAAGTGAGAACGCACATATGCATGGTATGCCATAATAGCTGTTTTTATGTTGATATTAATAGCAAGAACTCTTAAAGCTTAACAATAACTGGCCACTTTGCTAGCAAGGTTATCAGTGTGATGCCGCCAGTCCAATCGGTGATCCACCTCAATACCCAAAAATGTTGCTGAGGACACAGTAATAAGAGACCTATTGTTGCTTTCATAAACAACTGGAGCTGGAGTAGTTTGATAAGTGAATTTGATAAGTTTAGTTTTGTCTACATTTAGTAATAAATTATTTGAAGTAAACCAGTTTTCTAAGACATTTAGGGTATTTAATATTCTTTATGACTCAGATTCACTTGGGTTGAAAGAGAAAACTACAGATGTGTCTCAGCGATACATAGGATGTCGGGAGTTTTGTCT
>MU187435.1:0-20387 GCA_016904865.1 Pissodes strobi | reverse complement strand
AATTGAAATTAGATGAGTCGCCCATATATAAATTGAATCGATGCAGATGGAATTAAATAAAATTTCAGCCACTGTGTATCTTTTATTTTCATAATCGTGAAAAAATATAATACGTCAATGACAGATGAATTTAAGTAAATTTCTGCCAGTCATTTTTACATCGAGATAAGTGAATGTGATAAGATTCTTTTCATGTCAAACAATGGTAAGGTTTAAAGTCATATTTGGTTTTGTGTGCATGCGTAATATCATAATAGCATGTAATATGTTTATAATAATAAATGAGATACTTGAAGATAAGATGCTATAACAAGATAGTCTGGAATGAATCTGTATGAGGAGCAAAATGTTTTGAAAAACAGTTTTGTGCTGTAATATATTTAAAAAATAAAATAAGTAAAAAAAAATTAAGTCAAACGGTTTTATTGAAAGTAATACTAAATAATAATAATAATACTAGTCTAGTCTATTGTGGGGCGTAGCGTAACCTGAGTAAATATGTAAATAATATCATTTATAACGATATGAGCGGTTGACTATTGATAGAAATTTCACGCGCTCGACGATTTTATTTTTTTTGTCTGATCAATGCCCTAAATTGATGAGGAGAGTGGTGTGATGGCTAGTACCTAGGACCTAACGAATTATTTTTTAGCGTTTAGTATTACTATTAACATCCTTTACACAAATAGTGCACTATGTAAAAATCGACCTCTCCTCTTGGTCGATCCATCTCGTATTACAATATGTCTTCGTGATGCAATCGATTTCTGTCAAGAGCTCTCGTGGTGTAGAGGTTTAGACAGCTGGGTCTCACCTGGACGGCCCGGGTTGAAACCCCGTTGCTTTTTTTTTATTTATTTTTTAAGATTATGTTTCTAAACAGTTTTTTTCTTGATTTTGGGTATGTCTTGGGTTAGTTTGGGTTAGCACCTGGTTAGTTTCCTTTTCTTAAGCCCCCGTAGCGAGCGAAGCGAGCGGAGGGCCATGCGGATCGACCAATAGGAAAGGCGGATTTTTATATAGTGCACTATTTGTGTAAAGGATCTTATAATGCTTATTATTATTTAGTATTAATATTATTTTCAATAAAAATTTTTTACTTATTATATTTTCAAGTTTTTAGTTTTTATTTCGTTACTTAATATTTCTCATTCTATTTAGTTCATTTAGTGCCTCATTATTACAAGGTTTCTTTCCTGACGATTTGTTGCAATCTAACTCCTCAATATAGGTATAATCCTTCCAAAGACTTTACTCGACTCAGAGCTACGTATGCTTGTCCTTCCTCAAACAATTTCGAGCCAAATACGCAACTGCGTGGTGGAACAATAGATTTCAACTTTAATGTAAGAATAGACTGTCTAAACACTATCATCCGCCATGCACTGTGTTCTAATTATAAAGCCCTTTCATTTGATACCCATTACCCATATTAAAACAAATTTGAAATTAGAAATATTGAAGCAAATATGAAATCTGGAATTTTGTGCCGGCGACCATCTTAGATTTGAAATTTGTTACAGTGTACAGTATTCTACTAGTCAAGCCCTTTCATTTGATACCCATATTGAGGGGGTTGTAAAAAAATATGTACCTAATGCGCCATTTTGTAGCGGCGGCCATCTTGGATTTACAATAACACAGAATGTATTAAATTGCATTGTCATCAGAACTAAACGAGTTTACCAAATTTCAGATCAATCTGTCAACAGGAAGGGGGTAAAATTTCAACTACAAAATTTGACCCAAATAACAAACTAGTCAAGCTAAAATTCATGCTGACCCATTTATGTGCTTTTTCTACAACTATTACCTAATTTGTCAATGACAGTTTTGTTCGCGGAAAAGTAAAACTGACCATGGTTCACGCTCGTGAATACCTAATAATCATTACTCGCGGGCTGTGACCAATCACAGTATCACACGAGCATCCGTGGCAACGCCCCGGACTGTTTTTTACTACTCTGCAGCGGAGTATACTAGCTCCAAGGCAGAGCAGCGTAGAGTAGAAGCTGTGGAACCACAGAGTTTCTGAATGATGTTATTTCTCGTTCGAATTTTAGCAGCTGTATTTGTGAGATGTTTTCTGTAGGTCAGGGTCCTGTCGAGGGTTACTCCTAGGTATTTTGGAGTTTTATTGCAAGGTAGAGTGTTGTTATCGAGGCATACCTTAAGTTCTTTGTTGGCTAGTTTATTATTAAGGTGGAAACACGAGGTCTCTGTTTTAGTTGAGCTGGGTTTTAGCCTCTATTTACGAACATAATTTCCCAGAATGACTAAGTCCGTAGTCAGTACTTCCTCACTGGTTCTCATGCTCTTGTTTTGTGTGGCTATCGCCCAGTCGTCGGCATATCCAAACTTTTTTGATGTAGTCACAGGCATATCCGCAATGTATAGGTTGAAAAGTAGTGGGGCTAGCACTGAGCCTTGTGTGAGACCGTTATTGAGCTTCATTTGCCTGCTTTGTTTATTGCCCAAAGTAACGTGAAGAGGTCTGTTATTGAGCAATTTTGATTTATGAGATTACCTGTTTAGACAGGGTATGATTTGGAGGAATTTAAAGATTAGTACTTGCCTCCATACAGTGTCGTATGCTGCACTTAAGGCGACAAACACTACCGGTGTATTTAGTTTTCTTTGGAAGCTATTAAATAACTAGTTATAGAAAGAACCTGGTCCGTGCAGCTCTAGTTTGGTCGAAAGCCTGCCTGCTCTATTGGGATGTTTTCAAGAATGGTTTGACTTATTCTATTATATATGAGCCTTTCGAGAAGCTTATAGATCATGCTAAGTGGGGCTATAGGGCGGTAGCTCTGAGAATCATTGCTAGCTTTGCCTGGTTTTAGTAAGGCGACGATTTTTGTCCTTTTTAGGAGATTAGGCATGTTTCCTCTTTGTAGTATATCGGTGATAATCTTGCTAGCGAACCTTTAGCATAACTTTCGCAGTGGAGAAGAAATTCCGGGTATATACCATCAGGGCCTGGGTCTTTTCTAGCTTTCACGTCCTTCAGCGCCATTGAAATGTCTTCAGTTGTGAAGGGTTGGCTGTATAGCGTGTTATCTTCGGATGCCTGTATGAGTTCTGTAAGCTCCATTTTAACTTTAATAGCGTGTGCTCGATCTCTTGGGGCTCTAGATGTTTTAGTGATATGAGTTGCAATCACGTTTGATGAGATGGAGCTAGACACACATAAGCTTTTGCTCCCACCACCCAGTTTTCGCAGTAATGACCATGCTTTATGGCTAGATCTTGTAAAGTCCAACTACTCACCAGTCTTTGTCCATTTAGCTCGTCTGGCTGCATGCAACAGTTCATCCCCGATTTCCCTGTCGCCATTCTTCAAAAATTGCTTGTATAGCTGTTCGCAATTTTGGCTGCATCCTGGGATGTATTTTTTCCTGAACCCTCTGGGGATACTGGCTTTAGCTGCACCTATTGACGCACCAATGAATCTTTCGTAGTTCTGATACTTTGGCTCTATCCATCCCAAGGATTTATCGAAGTTTTCTGTAAACTTAGACCAGTTGGCTTTCCCGAACTTTCATCTAGGACGTGGGTATGAGGGAGGATATCAGTGGGATGTTTAACTCCACTTCTATGATCACAGGTCGGTGTTGGGAGTGCAGGAAATCATCAAGGACCCTACGAGATGCAGGCAGGGGTTGGCCATTGTTATCAGTTAAGACGAAGCATATGTCAGAGCAGGTTTCGGTTCCCCACGAAGCTGATTTAAATGTATATCGATGTTTGGTGTAGAAAATTAGGTAGGCATTCTGATCTTCCGCCCACTTCACCAGGTCTTCTCCGTTCTGGTCCCATTTCCTATACTTTCAGAATTCGTGGTGGCTCTTTAGATCTCCGACATATTTGGCTGGATGGTCAAGGGTTTGGAGGGCTTGCTGAGGCCACTGCTTTGCGGGCGGCTTATAAATGTTATTTATTGTGGTTTTGCCAACTTTTACAATAACCTCATGTACTTCATTTGCTGCTGATTCTGATTTCAGAACGGCATCCTCTAACTCACAGCGGACGTAAGTTGCTATTCCATAGGATTTGTGATAGGTGGCACCAATCAGGTCGTAGCAAGATATTTTACCTCTTGATCTCAGTTGCCCTGCATTTTCAGTGTGAGTTTCTTGGATTGCGACCACGTTATTATCGTTATTCAGTAAAAACGTTGTGTAAAAACTGGCGTTTGGCTCTAGTGCTCTACTTATGCCCTCGATGTTAAGTTGGCAAACTCGGATGCTTGGTCCAAGTTTTATTGTCGGTTGGTCTTCATAAACATCAGTTTGATCGTCTTTTCCAGGAGTCATCTTGATTTGATATGACCAGGAGATCCCTTTATGGGATTGTCTGGTCGCCAGTATTGTGCTAGTTCGTTTAGCGTTACCCAAGGTGCACGTGCTGTATTACTACTACGGACGCGATTTAGCATTACACATCGTGAAGTGAAAAAATGTAAACAACATTGGCGGGCAGGATTGTGGTTTACGCGCTAATGGTCCTGACGTTGATTGATAATATTTCCCGTGTTCGGGATCAAACTCCCGGTCTCAGCTAGATGCTATTTGAGTGTGCTTCAATATCCATAAAACAATTAATAAACTGCCTCATTCTATATTTATATTTGTTACATTTGCAGAAATAAAAACGCATGGTCAATTGAACAAATTTAGAAATACTTATAATTACGGTTGTATTAAGCAATAATTGACTTTCGGACAAAATACATTTAACCAGGAGGCAGGGTGGTGTGAAATTGAGATTCTGATCGAACTAGCCCAAAACCAAAACCACTTCAGGCTGAGAGTTCTCTCCGAGGCCCTACCCCAAATAGGAGGAAGAACAGTATGAGAATCGTATCATAAAGCGGCTTTTACATTTACGACAGGTGCAAATGATAAGCCACATATAAAGTGGTATCAGCAGGATCAATTCATTTTTCTAAAAGATAATTTTAAAATCTGAAGAGGTACACTTTTGATTAGATTGATGATTATATAAGTAATGATTGCTGGCACGAATCATCCTGTCTTTAAAGCTTCGAGTTCAATACCGGGTATTCAGACGCTCTAAGATGAAACCTGTACTTGCCATAGTGCTCTTCGGCTTAGTCAGTACCACGTATGGTAAGTTTATCTTAAAATCTAAAGATTTTTATTCAGCTATTGTTTATTTTATGTAAAAATATATCATTGCAAAAAGGGCAAGTTATGCAACTGAAATCATATTTTTGATGTGTAAACATCTTACGCGGCGGTATGAGGGTAAATCTCAGGAAAATGGACGGAAACGTGTAAGGGGATGTGACATCATAACACATGCGCAATGATTGTAAAACGTGTTCTTTCTAACGCCAGAATATAGGCAACCAAATTCAAATAAGTGGTTGCCTATATTCAGGCGTCACGAAGACGAAATATTCTCTTTACAAGGGCTGCTCAAATATTTGTGAAGCATACAAAATATCAAGGGCTATAAAAAATTATCCAGTTAAACGCTATTGAAGCAATACATTAAATTACATATCAGTGTCGAGTACCAGCAGACTTGCTCGAATTAATTATTTAAAAACATGCAATTTATTTAAAGATTTTTCTGTGGTTACATGACCTCGAATCAATTTGTTTTATAGAAACTGAAAATAAGAATACTTACTGAATTATTCAAACAGAACAAGGTATATTCTTCGATATCTGGTACCGTTTAAAAATTATTTAACAAAATATCCAACCAGAAATAGTATTGTTTTCGTACCGAAAAAGTCGCATTGAACATTTTCTCAAATAATAAAATATAACTTCTCAAGTAGTGGAAAAAAAAATTGAGCTAGTCTCGTAGTAGGTACTCGAGACACTGATGTGTAAACATATCCTATATCGACATCATCGACATGAAAATCTAATGCACCTTAGGCCGCGTGACGCCTGATTATATCGGCAAACCCTTATTTGGAATTGATTGCCTATATTCTGGCGTTAGAAAGAACCTAATCACTGCGCATGGGTTATGATGTCACATTTCTGTCCATTTTCCCGAGATTTATCCTCATACCTACGCGTAAGATGTTTACACATCAAAAAGTAATTTTTAAGCATAGGAATTGTCATACAAAAATATTATCTAGTAAATAAAATAAAACAACACTAAATCTAGAAATTACAGAATAACAGAAAAAACTAAAGCTATACCACATAAAGCCATATTGCTCTCAAAATTATTCTTTAGACACTTAAAAATTGTGTGAGAAATACTCATTTAGAGAATAGAATGAACACTTCATTAGTTTCGCTTTGGTATGGGATTTAAATTGTGAAGGACTTGGCAAGTTTTTAAGTGACCAGGGAAGATGATTGTATAGCTTTAGGGCCATAATACCAGGGCCTCTAGCCGCCTGAGTCAGCCTTGACTGCGGAATGTAGAGGGCATTCGCATTTCGGGTTTCATAAATATTTATATCACCACGCAGGTTGAAAGAACTTTTATTTTTATGGACATACCAGACACTCTGTAGGATCTACAAACTAACCACTGTTAGTATGCATTCACTCTTAAAGGTGGGCCTACAGGAACTATTCCAATCCAGACCAAACATATTTTTGATTGTTCGCGTTTGAGAGATAAGAACACGCTCAATATGTGTTGAGTTTCCCCAAGCCAGCAAACCATATGATAAAACAGAATTTACGCATGAGTAATAAAATACGCTCAGTGTATCCCTATTAACGAAATTTTCTAAGAGCATGATAGCATAATTCTTAGAGGACAGAATGCTGCATACCTGATCTATATGGTTTTGCCATGTAAGATGGTCATCCATCTGCACACCCAGGAACTTGACAATCTCACTCTGCACAAGGGTTGCACCATCCCTTTTGACAAGCAAACTTCTGTCATAGTTTACTCGGATAGGAGCAAAAAGAACCATGCTAGTTTTTTGACAGTTCAAAATTAGTCCATTCCTAGAGCATCACTCAGAGACCTCTCTTACACATGCATTTGCTCTATTGCTTAAGTCGCTGAAGTCATCACCTGCTATGATGTGGATGTGTCATCAGCAAATAGGGTAATATAGCACTGGTTAAGGAAAAGTGGAAGATCATTGATGAATAAGACGAACAATATGGAACCCAAGACACTGCCTTGGGGAACCCCACAGGCAAGACTTGACCAATCAGAAACTGTGACACCATTTCCACTCCTTATTTTGACACATTGTGTTCTTCCCGATAGATATGTCTCGAGCCATTTATATGTTGGACCTCTTATTCCATAGAAATTAAGTTTATTTAGTAAGATGGAGTGATCAATTGTGTCAAAAGCTTTTGTGAGGTCATAAAAGACTCCAACGGCTTTTAGTTTACTTTCAAAATTTTCTAATATGTTCAAGTATAGGGAAACAATGGCATTTGCTGTGGACTTTCCAGCTCTAAACCCAAATTGGCAATCATTTAATAGTTTATATTTCTCCAGAAAAGGAACCAGTCTTTTTTTAAAAGCCCTCTCAAAACATTTTGAGAAAACAGATAGCAAAGCTATTGGCTTATAGTTATTCAAACAACTAGTATCCCCTTTTTTATAGACTGGCACAATAACAGCTTTCTTAAGTTCAGAGGGAAAATAGCCAATTTCAAGGGAAAGGTTAATTAGATATGTCAGTGACTTTATTATTTGTATTTGGTAGCATTTAGCAGACTACAGGGCACATCATCATATCCTGATGAACCTTTGTTTGAGACAGAAGTTATTAATTTAGTTATTTCTTCCTCAGTAAATGGTGACAGGAACAATGAATTACATGTCATTTGACCAGGAATGGTAGTGGAATTTTTAGTGTCAATGTTACAAGTCAATGATTGGACAGAACCTATGAAGAAATCATTAAAAGCATTGGCAGTTTCCTGATCTCTGTTAATTTTCTTACTATTTCAAAAACAATACTACCAATTCCAGGATCTTTTTTTGTTTTAGTTAGATTTACATGAGAGCGTATTATTTCCCAAGAGGTTTTGGACATATTCTTAGAGCTCATGAGCTTACTGGAGTTATGGAATTTCTTTGCTTCATTAATATTATTCCTGTGGCTTTTTAATGCTTGCTTATAAAGAAACATAGCATTATCTTGATTTGATATTTTGGCGTGGTGATAAAGAGTTTTCACCTCTAAGCTCTCCCTGATCAACTCCGGAGTTAGCCAGGATTTGTCTTTTCTTTTTATGTCCTTATTTTTTGTTTGTAAAATTAGAGGAAAAGCCATGTTAAATAAGCTTAAGAAAGAAGAAAAGAAATTTGTAAATTTTAAGACATTATCATTAATCAGAAGCAGATCATAAACCCACCTTTCCTTGGATAACAAAAAATTGAAGTAATTTATACACTTTTAATGGGATTTCAAAGAATGGCGGAATTTGATAAAATTTTAGTATGTTGTAGCTCTTACCTTCCTGATGAAAAGGTCCCATGGACCCCAAACAATCCTATGACTGGTTTCTGAGATATAGTGGCGGGTGTGGGTTCCTTGGGAAACACAAGTAAATTTATTTATTTATTTATTTTATTATTATACTTAACAGAGTTATTACAAGAATAAATCCTATAACTAATTATAAACGATAAAAAAAAGATCACTACATAAAAATATTTTAACAGGAAAAAAAATTATAAATAACTAAATTAAAGTGTTTATAATTGACTTAAATCTATTATAATTGGTCCAAAAAATGTCAATTTCACTTTGAATATTGTTATACAATTTACAAATTAAATATAAAGGCGATCCTAGTTGACTGACGGTTGTTGTTGGCCACATCAGGTATATAAAACGTAATTGGGTTTCTTGTCTGATAACTAGGAATATTAAATGGCAACTTAGATAAAAACATAGGGTCATTAGAAATGCCATGGATACTTTTATGTAAGTATAATAGACAAGCAACTTTTCTACGTTTTTGTAAGGACTCTAAATTATATCTAGAACACAATACAGATGACGGGATGGTAAAATCATAAATGCCACTTTCCTTAAAATATATGTAACTTGGTAGGGACACCAAACAATACAGGCATATTCTTAAATGCTTCTTACATATGCAAAATAAAGTGCTCTTATACAAAGAGGATTTTTAAAATCCTTGATATTTCTAACAATGAAACCATACATCCTAGAAGCCCTATTTACAACATCCTCTATATGCTCATTAAATGTTAATTTACTGTCGAAAATCACTCCCAGATCCTTTATCTGTGAAACTCGTGATAAAATATTGGACTGCATCATGTAAGTATAAATAATGGGGTTTAACTTTCTACTATATGTAAGAACAGTAGGGGAGACCGGGGCTAGTTGGCGCACCGGGTAAGTTGACGCACCCCAATTTTCTTCAAACCAAAACATCTGACAACACTATAACCCCACACGTTCTTTGGCCGAGATCGTTGCGCTCTGGCGAACGTCGTTTTTAGTTCGTCTCTATCATTCGTAGAGTGTGTGACAGAAATTAGTTTTTTTTGCTCTAGTAAATATTTAGTACGTAAGGGATTTTATCATAAAACTTTAATTTTTATTGCATTAGAACGCTCAAAACCTCTCCTAGAAAATACGTTTATCAAATTTTCATTATATTGAAAAGGTTTTGTTCAATATGTACCCTGGGGTTAGTTGACGCACTCCAGTCGGGCCTAGTTGACGCATAGTTTCTTATGAAAGCGATTAGATGGTCTCAGTTTAGGTGTTTTTTTAACGATTTAGGAATAAGATGGTACCTACGTTTCAATATTTTTATTCAGAGTTAATGTTTTTATTTTATGTTTTAGTATTTTTTCTAAGAATTATTGTTTTCGTTGTTTTTTTGCTTTAGGATTTACGTATCAGTATTTTATGAGAATTAATGTTTCACTTTTTTTTAGCATTTTTATGCCAATATTTTGACGCTTTTAATTCTAGTGCTGTTATTTTTTCAAGGATTATTAATCCTGTATTTAGTTGTTAAGTATTTTTGTTCTGACGTTTTCACCTCTGGTTTTCATACTTTATTAAGGATTATTCATCATGTATTTAGTTGTTAAGTATTTTTTGTTTATAAACTTTGGAAATATACATATTTATAACATTATTTGGTATTGCGCCAACTTACCCTGGGTACTGCGTCGACAAACCCCGGAATGGGGTAGATTGACGCACCCTGACAATTTTTTTTTAAAAAATTTTTGTACCCAAAATAGGAAGTTTTGGATTCATTTTTAAATCACAATCGGTAAACAAACCCTTGAGCTTCTCGGGAAAATTTCAAGCATAGGTCTAAATTGTTTAACTTTGTCTCCAGCCTCAAAAATGAAAGAAGTGCGTCAACTAGCCCCGGTCTCCCCTACACTTGCTAATATTAAAATAAAGTCTATTATCTATTGACCAATTAACTACATTATTTAAATCATCTTGTAGAGTCTCACAATCCTTTAAATTTCTTATTTCATAAAACAATTTTAAGTCATCTGCATAAAGTAGGTATGATGCGTTCTTAACAACTTTTGTGATGCTATTTATGACTAGAAGGAAAAGTAGTGGTCCTGGGTTTGAGCCTTGTGGTATTCCAGATGTGGGTTCAAATATTTTGGATTTATACCTTTTTATGTTGACACTAAGCTGTC
This sequence comes from Pissodes strobi, assembly GCA_016904865.1. Lineage (NCBI taxonomy): Eukaryota > Metazoa > Arthropoda > Insecta > Coleoptera > Curculionidae > Pissodes > Pissodes strobi. The sequence goes on along the minus strand of MU187435.1, from coordinate 9,734 downwards.
TGTGTGAAAGATATGACTTAAGAAATTTAATTAAATTTGAATGTAGTCCATACTCTTTATCTAGCTTTTCACATAGAAGACTAAATGAGACCCTATCAAATGCCTTTTCAAAGTCAGTATAGACAACATCCATTTGTCCACGTATATTTAGCACATCGGAAATATGTTGTGTCATTGTTAGTAAATTGCTCACAGTAGACCTATTTTTAAAAAAACCATGCTGATAGATTGATATATTATTATGAAGAGATGAATATACAGGGTGGGCCAATGGAAACTTTCCACCTCTATTTTCGGCTTTAAAATCAAAATATGGAAAAACGCTCAAACCCGTCGATTTTTGATTTAAGGGGGAACTATTTTTCAGCTTTTTTCATCCCCGTAACTTCCACCCCCTAGCTGGGGGAAGGACAACCCCCGAAATTTAAATAGGGGAGAGGAGTCGTGCGATACCTCTTTTTAAAAGGTGTCATCGAGTTCTTTATGACCCTATAATTTGACGTCACTATTTTCATCCACAACGAAATGACAGCCTGTCAAAAGTTGTTAAGGATTTGAATGTCTGGATACAATTTAATTTAGTTTTTTATGTTTTTGTGGAGAAAATGGAAGAACTCTCGGACGCGTCCATTTCCAATTTGAAGGGGAACTATTCTTCAGCTTTTTTCATCCCCGTAATTTTAACCCCCCAGCTAGAAGGAGAACAACCCCCAAATTTTGAATATGATGAAGGGGTCGTGCCATACCTCTTTTTAAAGGTGTCATCGAGTTCTTTATGAGCCTATAATTTGACGTCATTATTTTCATCCACAACGAAATGACAGCTTATCAAAATTGTTAGGGATTTGAAGGTCTGTATACAACGTAGACTTCGTTTTTTACGTTTTTTGCCCTGCTAGTTATTATGTCAATAGGAGGATACTATGCCAACGAAAATTCCTACCGATGAGATTATTTCATTTTTATTTCTTGTGTGTTTTTAAACGTTACGCCTGAGAAAGGCAGGTTGAACATTTTCCATTGAATCACGCACCCTGTAGATAGGATGAAAATAATGACGTTAAATTATAGGGTCATAAGTAACTCGATGACACCTTTAAAAAGAGGTATGTCACAACCCATCTCCCCTATTCAAAATTCAGGGATTGTTCTCCATCCAGCTGGGGGGTTAAAACTATGGGGATGAAAAAACTGAAAAATAGAAATTAGAAATCGACGTGTCCGAGAGTTCTTCAATTTTTTTCACAAAAACATAAAAACGAAATCTAATTTGTATCCAGACCTTCAAATTCCTAGGAATTTTTGACAAGCTGTCATTTCGTTGCAGTTGAAAATAATGACGTCAAATTATAGGGTCATAAAGAACCCTATGAGACCTTTAAAAAGAGGTATGGCACGACCTCTCTCCCCTATTCAAATTTCGGGGGTTGTTCTTCCCCCAGCTAGGGGGTGAAAGTTACGGGGATGAAAAAAACCGAAAAATAGTTCCCCCTTAAATCAAAAATCGACGGGTTCGAGCGTTTTTCCATATTTTGATTTTAAAGCGGAAAAATAGAGGTGGAAAGTTTCCATTGGCCCACCCTGTATATACTTTTAATTATGCCTTCAAATATTTTAGCTGGAGTTGATAGTACAGCAATAGGACGGGAATTACTTATTTCTGTTTTATCTCCTCTTTTTTTGAATATAGGGCACACTTTGGTCTTTTTCCATTCTTCTGGAAATGTGTCGGTTTTAATACTTAAATTAAACAAAGTACACAAAGGATATGCCATTATCTCTTCCAAGCCTTTAAATATAAACGATGGTATGTTATCTGGTCCAATTGCTTTGGCAACTTGTAAACTTTTAATAGATTCCATTACATCTTTGAGATCAATATGGTTTAAAGAAATTGTTGAGAAGTTTAGATCTTGTTCTATACTATTGTTGTTTGTAATGTCAGGCGAATATACACTGGAAAAATAGTCGGCAAATGCATTACATACTTCTACACTTCCCTTAAATTCATTTCCATTTAAAAACATTTTATTGGGTATGTAAATAGAACCCTTTTTTGAATTAATGTATGATCAGAAAGTCTTTGAATCTGTAGCAATGTTGTTTTCACTTCAGCTTTTTTTTATTTCTTTTTTTAATTCAGATCTTAATTTTTTAAATTGTAAATGACATGAAACATCATTAGTGTTGCTATGCTTTTTTCTTAATCTTTCTTTTAATTTAAGTTTTTGAATTATTGCTTAATTGAAATATATAGGATATTTTTTAATTTTTTGTTTGGATTTACGAATGTGCATTTCAAATATATCATAAATTGTACTGTAGAATTCATTTAGGGCCCCATTGACATCATTGTATGCTTTAAGAAATGACCAATCAATTCTAAGAAAATCATAGTATATGGAAAGGTAATCAGCTTTTCTAAAATTATATGTGGAGCTATTTGAGGACATTTCTTTAATTTTTACTTCTAGTTGTGGCATAGAAATTTGAAGAGTGGGATGGTGTCTGTCTTCTGGAACCAAGCAGAAATCACTTCGATTAACTTGACAGCTTTGTGTTGCAATGACCACATCTAATATTTGATTGTTACAGTTTTCAACATAATTGAATTGATTAGCATCATAAAAGCTCAAAAACTGTTTAAAACAAAATCTTTTTAAATATGGTATATTAAAATCTCCAATTATAAGGAAATTTGAGTTACAGAGATAAAACTGGGCTTCAAGAAAATTGTATAAATTTTGATAGGACTGTTGAGAACAATTAGGGGTTATATACACACTAAAAATATGTACGCATTTACATAAACTAATATCAACTTTAACACATACAATATCTATATTACTATCATTAAAATTTAATTTGATTGCTTGTACATCAAACTTACATTTTACTGCAATTAATACACCCCCTCCTCTAGATTTGTAATTTTTACCATGATCTCTATCTGACCTAGAAATCCTGAACATACTAGGTAAAATTTCTGCATCACTTACACTTTTATGTAACCATGTTTCGCTTAATAAAATTATTATATCATTATCTTCTGATGTGGCCCACACATTACTTTGAAATTCGCTAGTTTTAGAGTTCAATCCACGTATATTTTGATATATTATCCTTACCATATTGTTTTTTTATATCTATTGTCGATAAAAATGGGGTTGTCTTCGGTATCCGCCGCGAAAATTTTGAGTCATTCCAGTGGTTCTTTGAAATTCTCTTCCTCGAAATATAAATGGTTTGATGACTACATTAACAGGCCAAATATCGGAGTCCAAAATTAACGGTCCCATTTCGGGAGCTATAGAAATCTTGAAGGAGCTTCGATGATCGTCCCGGTTCAGTTTCTCGCACTTGAGCACAGTAATCTTGTTTTTAATCTGCTCCTCATTACAGTCTGTAGATAAATTGGCCAAATAAAACCATTTTTGTTCAACAGCTGCAACAATCTGAGATGTGCTGCGTGACGTACCTTTTACTGCACCTTTCAGATCGGCTGAAGATGATGCTTGCACCAGATCTACTGTATTTAAGGAATTTGAAGAATCTTTGGGCTTTTGTTGTTCCCTTGTATTTATGCCATTGGTACGCGTGATGCTATTGGCCAAAATAGTTGGATTTTTAGTAAGAAAGTTCACAAGATCTTTGGTACTGCTTATTGTAGCTTGAGAAATATTTTCAAGCTTGGTGGTTAGCAACGCAGATTGGTTTTCTAGTTCCATATGAAGAATATCTTCCAAATTGCCTTCCTTTTCTGTAGATAAGCCGATAGGAATCTCATCAATAAACTCTACAATGGAATTTTTTTTCAGTCGTTGCAGTTTTGCCTCTAAGTCAGTGTTTCTGTCTTGTAGCTCCATAATCCTGCTATTTGCTGCTTCTGACGCCTGCGCGTTTTTAGTGCACTTTTCCTCCAGAGTTTTTACTGTACGAAGTAGTTTTTGAATTATTTTATTTTGGGTTTCGTATTCTTTGACTAAACCCTTAATATCGAAATGACGGCAAACTTTATTCATTTTTCGCTTCATTGGCTTGCGCCATACAGGCAGGGTGAAACGTTCCCCCGCATTTCACACTTACTTTTTTCGGTCGCATCTTCTACATTAAAATCAACAGAGTTTGACATTTTAAATTAAATTCAAATTTGCTCGGACTAAGCAAAAAAATTTAGTACTCGCAGGCAGTATTAATCCGTTTAGGGATTCCAATAACACAATAGATCTACGGAATTTACGTTGATCGATGTTCCTATTGTTTATATTTTCAATCTATGCCGATTCGGAGGACTTTTTCGGAACGACACTTAATAAATTTGATAAAGTGTACTTTTAAAAATATTGTTAGCAAGTTTGAAAAATTTCGGTTCAGTAAAACTCACAAAAACGATAATAAAAGACGAGAATCAAAACAATATGTGTATGTTGATACATATCGAATACCGTGTAATAATATTTAGCCTATTCTAGCAATATGCCATATTATACAAGACTCCTTAACAAAGAGGCTACTATACTGTAGTATAACGTACCCGGGCCTGTTTAACATAGTTGAATGAGATAAATTGAGCTTTGTCTTTATTTTGCCAATGATCGTCAAAATAGTTTGAAAAGAAAATCAATACCTACGTTGTGTTATTATTATATCTTACACAATTTTTATTTATTCGGATTGCGCTTCGACTAAACACAATTATGGAAATTTGAGGGATAGGTGCGTCATGTAAATTAAACCACAGATTCCTAATACGCCTAATTTATTAAAGAAAAGCGTGCCGGACTTAGCCTGGAATTCACGAGGGGAAAGAGTACGGCAGAGAAACCCTCGATTTAAATTCCTAAACCGAATTATGCTGTATAATCTATTAGTATTATAATTAATTAAATTACTGTCTCCCGTACCACAATTTGTAGTTCTACACTTATAACAAAACATTTAAAACTGAAGAGATAGCTCTCCGGTCGGGAATCGAACCCGAGTCTCCCGCGTGCCAGACGTGGATGTGATAACCACTACACTACCGAAAAGGGGTGTTAGTCAGCCAGACGCAGCTGGAGGGTACTGAGGTCCTGGTTACGGAGGCTACTCAGCTAAAGTTGAAATTAGGGCCAATATCTCTAGAATGATCATTACATTTATAACTAGGATATTCTCCTGTCAGGGTAGGAAAATGTTAGTAATTTCACAAAAGCTCTTACTTGCAATCACAGTCGTACTAAAACCAAAAATTCCAGCACGAAAAGACAGCAAACAATACATTTTTGTTTTCATTTAAAGTAGTGTTGTTCACAGTATAAAACGATTTCATTAAATATATACATCATCAAATATGAATTATCAGTGAGAATAATAGAAATAATTGTGCAAATTATGTCAATAACAATATCAAAATATATCCATATGTAATACCCTCAAATATGAATTATCCATGAAAATAGAAGAAATATTTATGCAAATTATGTTAATAACAATATCAAAATATATATCAGTGATTATAAAATATATAATGGTACAAATTATGTTAATGACAACATTATAAGTTTCATTTTACTGACTTGTAATGACATATTGCAACACAGAAGCAAAGCAATTCACCAAAATAAACCGTACACTCCGCCTGCTTCTGATTCTCTATTTTTCGTTCTCGAGCAATACCTTTCGGATCTTCTCCAAAAAACCTCGCAAAAACTCGACTTCAATTTATGACTTGATTTATCTTTTACATGTATAAAGGGTGTCTCAAAATATATACATATATGGGGTGTCTTAAAAATGAACGGTCTAATGAAATAGTATTTCAAACAGGTGGGTTATCTCAATCTTTCGAACACATTCAGTTTTGTTTATTTTAACGCTCTCACAAAATGTGCCTGCGACCCAGGTTAAAAGGGCAGAGAAGGCATTGGGATTCGGAAAGTAAAGTGATCTTTTATGGTTTGGATATTTTTTGGGATAAGTTAGTTAAGACGAAACCGTTGTACTGAGTGAAGTAAATTCAGTTAGCTGTATTAATACCGTGTGTTATTATCATTTTATTGTTTTATTCTTACAACCGATACTAATTAAATTTTATCTGTGTTAGATATCATGCGATAATTTTATGTACAGGGTGCGGCTATATTTTGAACGGGGTTTACACGATTAATTTTTAGACATACGGAAAACTGGTAAATACCAACGTTTTAGGACTTTGTCTCAGCCAGAAATATCATTAAATTAAAAGTGTGCGGGATCCTTTAAAGTAACGTTTTATCATAATTCTGTGAATTCTTCTATAATATAAATGAACGTAAAACTAATATATATTTTTTAAACTAGGTATTGGATTAAATGATACAGACTTGGTGTACGCATTTGTCAACTGCAGCCTGAGAGCGATGGCCAGTGGAATCGAAGGTATTCTCCCCCCTCATAATCCACTGCACATTCAAAGCTTCAATACAACACAGAGTGTTCTTGGATTCGAGTAAGTCAATTAATAATATATTATTCATTGAGCATGTAATGATAAGCGTAATACAATCATTTACTGTCCTACAGCATTATGCTATATTAGCCGCTTCTGATTGGTGGGTCAACGTCACTTTAGAGCACTGTTAACTCTTTACGTATGGCCATCCACTTGCTTCGCTCGCTCCGGGGTAACCAAACGAAAATAACTGAAATTAACCCAAATTTACATGTTACAGATTGAATTTAATAGCATTGTCACTGAGTGTGGTTAGATGGTCTTGTTGAATATTGAATATTAATTTGTCATTTGCCCATGATTATTCCCTACAGAACATTGCTTAGCAATAGCATTGTCTTTATATGGCAATAGCTATTCCAGTGACTGGTACCAGCTTGCGGATAATGAATTATTATTCCACGAGAGTGAATTATTCACAAATGAAGTGCAAATTATTTAACAGTCATAGGAAAACAAGATGATAAATACATGAGAATTGATCTGTTAAAAATGAAGTTGTTTGGAAAGATCTTATAATATTAATCCTAACAAATCGCCGAGTTTTATTAAAGCAACATGTGCATCTAATTTGGCAAAATATAAACCGATTAAGGCATACTGCTCTGTTGCATTTCCAGGTACCACTTCGAACTCACAGACAACATCCTGTACAGTCTGATCGATTTAGAACTGAGACAGGTCGACGTCACTACTTATACCAATCCAGGAGCCCTCAACATTGACTACGACATTTACTGGCCAGTTTTGAATTTAACTGGTAACTTCGCTTGGTACGTTGACGGACTCGGTGCTCATTTCGGAGGCAATGGTACTTATAAGTAAGTTTTGTATAATTAATCTTTCTAAGGGCCAATATACCCTAATTAGATATAAATATCTCCTGTAGTAAACAAGATGCTTCTTAATGGAGTACTAATGTCTTAAGAGTGTCATTCCTCAGGTCATCTTAAGTGGATATTTCAGTCAAAATATGTGACATTAAGAAACGAAGAATGAAATGGAGGCAGCAATAATTTGCTGTGAGAGAGCAAAAATGGAAAATAGAGAACTAACACAGTAATTTAATTTGAAACGTTTTCAGTTTTATCTTGGAGCATACCGACTTCATCGGGCTTTTCAATCTCACCAAACCTGGACAAGAAGATCAGGGAATCGTTGAACATCTGGACGACTTTACCCTCAAGATTGTCGTGAAGGAAGTCAAAGTATGTTATTAATGTTGAATAAAAAAAAATTGTATGTTAAGATACTAGTTTTAAAAGACCCTATTCTTTCGCACGAGCACAAAGTTAGGACACCACCTCCTTGCGGAGAGTTTCCTAACCTGCCAGTGCGCTAAATGCCTTTTAAAACGTGTATTTTATTCTATTTTCTCTATTTCACAAGTTTTTTTTAATGAAAAACATTAATTTATTTTAGACCCGATGAGTAGTTGAGCGGCCATCTTGTCATTTTTGACGTCTTTATTAGTAGAAATCTCATTCAAAGCGCCGCCGCGGTCGTGTCGAAAAGACACTTCTTGGGTGTCAATAAAACAATAAAATGGTCTTAAATCGATTTGTCTGAAATTTAACGGATGTACAAGCGAAATAATCTCATATCTTAGTTTGGGTTAGTTTTTAATGTAGATGCATGTTTTTTAGGCCATAATTAAGGGAGCAGGACCAGAGTGGCTGACCGACAACATCGTTGAAAGTGCTCTTATGGCTGTGCTGAACAACGTTCCCGAATCTGCAGCAGAGTTCTTGAAGGAAAAACGGTTCAACGAACACTGGATCGAACATCCGGAGAAGATCGATGCAATCATAGAATGGTGTGCCAAAAATCCAGCCTAAGCTGTTTTTAAGTAACATTTTCTCTAGAAAAATAGAAATATATGCGTATTTTTGTTAATATAAACCAGTTTTATTCACCTAATAATTTCCGATAGTAAACCAGAGCTGGCGATCTTCTGGGGCTAAGAATCAGAAGCTCATTTTTATTTACTGTAATTCTTTCGATTATTTGAAAGAAGGTAAAGGAAATCAGATATGGGTTAGTTTGTAATTTGGATTTAAATATTGAGCAGCCCACGTAAAATCACTGTGCATGGTTATGATGTAACAGCCGCTTGCATATTTCCATCTCAATTTTTGAGAAGTTAGGTCATTTTCGGCTCTGGCTCCAGGGTGTAAACAGCACAAGTGCTAGTTTGTTGACCCTAATGAAGCTGAAAATCAAGTTTTTTGCCATAAGTAGCAAATTGTTGCTCTGAGCGGTTTCAGATATGAAATTGTGAGTGTACTTGATGTGGTCAATGGAGTTGATGCCTCAAAATTATTTAAACATTTTTAGGATTTACAAAGATGAAATTTTTCGCCATAAGTAGCAAAATTTTAGAATTTACTAAAATCAAGTTTTTTGCCATAAGTAGCAAATTATTGCTCTGAGCGGTTTCAGATATGAAATTGTGAGCATACTTGATGTGGTCAATGGGGTTGATGACTCAAAATTACTTAAAATTTTTTAAATTTACAAATATCAAGTTTTTGAACAGTAATACATTCAAATTCCACATAATCGTCATCTAATAAATATAATGATTTGGAAATATATTTTATCAGATATATGTGCTTTAGCAATACCCATTTAACTCGTAACTTATCTATATAAACTTCCTTTTGGATTCATTCTGTGCTTTCAGTTTGAGGGAGAGACAGCTGATGTTGTGTTTTTGAATAATTGATGCGAAATTCACAATAGTCGCCATTGGAACAATATAATGAGAGGGAAATATGTTGCTTCGAATATACGTGCGTTAGTATCACCTATTTGACTTGTAAATTACGTATGCAAACTTTAATTTAGATTCATTCCTTGGCTTAGTTTGAGGGAGAGACAGCTGATGTTGTGTTTTTGAATAATTCATGCGAAATTCACAATAGTCGCCTTTGGGACAATATAATGAGAAGGAAATATATTATTTTGGATATACGTGCGTTAGTACTACCTATTTGACTTGTAAATTACGTATGCAAACTTTTATTTAAATTCATTTCTTGGTTTCAGTTCAGTTCAGGGTTAGTCGCAATTGTCTGTCTTTCCCTCAAACTGAAACTAGGGAATTGATAAATAAGGATGTTTTAGTGGATGATTTGCAAGTTAAATATGAAGTCTTCCCGTACGTATATTTGAATAATAAGATATCTCTTCCCTTAAAATTTTCTGGTCGCCGTTATTGTGAAATTCGCGTGTATTGTTTAAAAATATAGACATCAGC